>JAAAKO020005699.1:0-19945 GCA_010015015.2 Bolitophila cinerea | reverse complement strand
ATCTTCTCCAGACAATAACTTTGTAATTGTCTTCAATATTTCTAGGATGCAGTTCTTTCGTCATTTTTTTTTCTTACAGATTTAGCTTGTTCCTGCTTGTTTTTAGACTGAAAAATTAAAAAATGCACTAAAAATAAGCATTTGTACTAAAATAATCTAAAATATGCAAAATAAGCTAAAATAAGCATTTATATTAAAATAAGCTAAAAATAGCTAGCCCTATTTAGTAGGTCTAAAATTGATTGAGTTTGTATGAAACGTATTTCTGCCTTACTCATCTGACAATACGGTTGCCAAACAATAAGAACTTCTTTTTGGTTACCCCAGTGATCACTGATCGATAACTATTGACATAACTTTTTATAGAAAATATTACTGTTATATTTAAAATAAAAATTGATAAATTTGTTATATTTCAAAAAAGATTCGTTTTTAATAATGATCAATAATTTTTGATAGATGTATAAATAGAAGTGAGTCTTCGAGCATATATTTTATAGAGTGCTAACATAGTCGTTAAGTAAAAATGTGTAACTGATCGATGCGGGTAATAACCAGGAAAACCAAAAATATGAACTAGAATCTATTATTTAAGATTACCTAAATATACTTACTACATTAAAACATAATAAATATTACGAATAATACAGAAGTTTATAAACCGGTAATAATTATTGCAACATCTTTATAGCTTTAATCACTTTTTAAGATCTGTCTCTAAGCTCTAATTGTCTGTATGTTTTTTTGTGATATAGTACAATCAATCTAATCAATCATGTTTTGGTATTTTAAAATATAAATTATTGCTTCAGTGCATATTTTTCGTTGCCCTGTTAAAAACTATTTTCGGAAGGTTACTTATCACTTATCACTTTCGCGATTTGCAAAAAAAAGTAATTATCGGTGCGAAAAATAAAATAAAATGAATGTAAAAATAAAAATAAAAATTTCGGTTAAAATCTATCAACTTAGTATTAAAAAAAATCTGTTATAAGTAAAAGTAAAAGAAGCCAATTCAAAGACAGAATTCAACACTCTCAATTTAGATTTTATTGTCATGTTACTTTTAGATATTCAACCTTGCATTTTTATTGATAATGTAAAAGCTTTTTAAAAAAAATGACATTCAATATAAAACATTTAGTAAAACACGAAATTCCACACAATCTACGAGTATATACAGATACACTGATTTAAATTTAAACTCATTCCGCATGATGTACTAATAAGTATGCCCAATAAAACCATTAAACAAAATGAATAACTAGAAAACCCTCATCGATTTCTTATTATGAATGAAAACGCCGGCCGTTGCGACGGCTTTCGTGATTTAGTACATTCGCAAAAAAGATCCCATGGATCGTGTCCCCGCGTCGCGTCTTCGTCGTGGAGCAGTCAAAGCCATAAAACTCGCTCGTCTTTAGCGTGGTGATCGAGCACCGTGTGCGCAGGTGTATATATAATTAGTATACAAACGCGATTAGAGCGCAAAAAACTCATCGCCAAGGCCATCAAACTACTCGTAAGCTCGTAACCATATATTACTTGTATACACGAATTAATTATACATATATACGAGTATATATCTGCTAACCACAGCCAGCCGCACACACTTGTTACGTACATTTAATATACAGTTTAAAAATAATGTACAAAAAGACCTATTCAAGTCGCACAAAGAAATCTCACAAAAATAAAATGAAAACTTGCAAGCGATTTCGCGAGCGAGCACCAATTATTTATTCCGAAAAAAATCCCACATAAATCATAAGAAATCTTAGATATTTAAAATTCGTGTACCCGTAAACGAACGGACTGTCGAAAAAAAATTGAAGACTCGCGTGTCCTAACAAAAATTATATTATTGAATGAAATTGAGGTATATATATATTTTTAATTCGATATACACACGTTTTCTCTCTTTATTTATAAACCTTGCTCGCAACACCGCAGTCTTCTAAGACGGGCCTGGGAATACACACACACACACACACACACACACAAAATCTGACCGTAAATTATGATTTATTTATAATAAATATATACTAGTGTATATATGAATTGGAGCTTTGGCGGAGCAATCAATTCGAATGATGCAGCGCGGGCGCACGACAGCCCAGGTAGCTTCGGCATCCGCGAAACAATAAATAATAACAATAATTTGATTAGACCGCTCGCTCGCACGTGATTCTTTTGAAAGAGGTGTGACGAATCGTTCAGGCGTTCCGGCTACTGTATTCCGGCGCGGCGCGGTCTGAGATTTGCCTATATATATTTTAAAGTACTATTATTATATGCATTCTTCTTTGCCGTCGTCTTCGTACCGATTTACCCGAGCAACGCAGCGCGGACAGCGTGCTTGAGCGCATATCTACTTTATATATTATTATAAGTACATTTTGAGCGCGATAGGCCGACGCGGCGTGGCGCGCCATTGTTTGTGCGCGCCGAATGATTAATAATCGTGAATTATTCTATAATAATATAGAGTAAGTCTATATTTGTATGTTATATATAATATCGCAATTCTGTGTGAACGGGTGCTCATACACAAATTTGTATTGTTAAAAGTTACAATATTATTTAGTTTTTTTTTGTTGTTAGGAAATTAACCCAGTTTTCGGAAATTGGTATTATTTCTAAGACTCTGTTTTTTGTTTATTGTTTGTGCTCTGTTTTTTGTGGTCTCGTAGATTTATATCTTTATCGAGTACAGGTAGACATCGCGGATAAAAGAATGGTTCCCATTGAAACATGATAATTTATGAATTGATTCGATTGAGATATACTTTATTTAAGTTATTGTGCGTATGCGCAGAGTTGATCGAAGGTCTCGTGGTAATCGATGAATTGATGAAGATTAATTAGTTGTGTCAGTATTCATTGAAGCTTTGCGTTAGTAAGTTTTCTGGCTGTGAGAAATATTGTTGTAATAATTTCTGAATTTTTTTGAAGATTTTATTACTGAAGTCTTATGGTTCTGTTGTTGTTTGTCTGCAAATCAAACTTTTGTTTTTATTTTTATTTGCATTTCTTTGAGACATTTACAAACCCACTAAATATAGTTTGCATAGTCCCAACTGAGTTTCTGATTTCTAAAAAAAAACTCTATATAAATCTCCATTATGTAATTTTATAATTTCTAGTCGACCAATTCAAAAAGTCTATTTTTTAAAAGTATAATCGCGGGCAGAAAGAGTTATTTGGTGTATAATATTTCGAGATTTTCCCAATTCTACAAAATGTGGTTTTTGAAAAAAATCCAAATGCAAAAGAAACAAATTTTCACGTATTTGGATTTTTGGATTTTTTTTTTGGTTTATGTACCGATGGATGTCCTGGCACTGTAATTCATTATTCCGTCTTCCTCGGCGGGTATGTTTCTGTGTTCCAAACAGAAGTATATGCCATCTTCGCATGCGCTCAGTTAATTCTGTGCTAGGGCGAAGGAGATGCGCTTGTCTTTATATGTTCCGATAGTCAAGTGGTCCTGAAATCGCTGAGCGCTTTCAGATTCACTTCTCGATTAGTGCTTAGAAATCTCATAAATCCCAGGCAAAGAACAGGCAGACCTCTTAGCTAGAACTGGTAGTGCTTCACTGAAATCGTGTGTGAAAGACATGAGTAGCAAGCTACAAATGGGTCTCAAAAAACGGGTGCAATTTTAAACGTAAAGAGCTTGGTTTGGTATGCGGTATCCTCACGGGTCACTGCCGACTAAACAAGATACTGCATCGGTTGTTCGTCATCATCATTGAGCTTCAATCCGGCGTCTGACTGCAAAATGCAACAGTGTAACAAAATAAATACTTTCTGGGGTGGAAATACAATTAATTAAGAAAGTAATCAAATTTTGAATCATTTCAATCAGCAAGGAAACATTTACATGCAACCAAAGTCATTTTGACCCATTTTGCCTTTTTGGCGTTAAACAGCAACCTATCAGAAATACATTTTTGTAATTTAAGTAATTATTTATCGAGCAATGTATTAGAAAAGTATCACACTATTTATTTATAATAGATTTTAAAACATTGTTATTTTTTATTTAATAAATATTACATGTGCGATTTCTTAAGAATAATAAAAATAAAACTGAAAATAACAGTGTTTTTAAGTAATATATTTTCGATTTTTTCCATAATTTTTATCCTGTATTTAGAAAACGATTTAAAAAGGATATTTTCATATCTAAAAGTATTTTTTAATGGTTGATTGGGTATATCTTGGTATTACGTATTTCAGAAAGCAATTTTGTCAAAAAATATTTGGATTATTTTTCGTCCGTTGACGCAAAAAACAGAGCAAAGAATATTTTACAAACGGCTGCAACATTTTTATTCACGAGTTCTTCAAAAATAGAAAACCGACAATTCCCCCAAATGCTGGTTTAATAATATGTAATTTGTTTCAAATGAACTGTCAAGGCTGAGAAGAGAAGATCAACCTGTGCAGATCTTAATATTCCATGAATAGTTTTTGTTGACTCGAGATAAAACCAGCATTATGGATTTAAAAAAAATGAATTTATACTTTTTTGGAAATAAAAATAATGGCTCTCGAAATCGCTTGCAAATGAATTTATTTTATATCAAACAAATATTTATGTAGGGGTCTACACCTAAAACAGCAAAATATTATGTTGGATGTGCTTATTTGCCTGCTCTGTAAGATTACCTTTGAAGTTATGAAACGAGGCAATTACATCTGGACAATTTGTCTTAATTGCACTGACTCGTGAATAATAACAACCTGCCAATTTGCAATGCCTAGCTAACGTCTGCTTCTCACATCCCTGGGTACTGTCTTTTCTTGTCTGACATTGTACATAATGAGCATAAAATCAATTGTGCAAGTCTAACTATTTGTTCGATACCTGCGTTTAAAATGTTAATATTGTTTTTATTATATTCTTGTTCCCCTCCCTTCCTCTCGCAATCCTTTCCACTGCACTATACAATATCAATATCATTTTCTGCTCGCGCGTTTTTAATTATACACCGAGTCATTAAGCAAGGCGAGAGGAGCACAACGAGTCTGGCATAATGAAATTAAAAGCAGATATCCGGAATCAAACAAAGATATAGGCGTACATAATGTGCAATTTAAATGTTTACTGTCAAAAGGGCGCCACTTGTCGGTGTGGTGCTGCTGGCTGCTATTGCTTCTGCTCTCTGCCTCCGCCTCTGCATAACATGTAATTTCAGTTATTGTATTACTATAAAAAGGGGCAAGTGTGTATTTTATTCGTTATGATGGTAGCATAATTTTAAATATACACTCATGTAAAACCGCCACTGAAATGATTTCCTAAATATCACTTCATGTCTCTGATGGGGCACAATGCATACAAATCGGCGATCGCGCGCTGCGAATATTGATGTCTATACATAATAAGAATAAGACGTACCAAGATGCCTCAGCGTTTATGAGCGCAGATCCTTTACGACCCAGTGAAGCGCCGCGCTGGCCGTATACCGTACACACTACACACACACGTGCGTATTTAAGGATGATTAACGGCTGTCGACGATGACTGCCTCGCCCACTTCGACTCAACATGTTTCTGTGCGTTTTTAATGTTTATGTATAATAGTGCACTTGCAGCGTTGCAAGTTGCAAGTATATACGATTACGAGCGTGCACATGTTAGCATATCAGTTGCACGCGGTGCGCTTAAATATCAATTATGCAAATCGAGCTCCAGCGATTTAATGTGTGTGTGTTCGTTTTGTGAGTGTGTGTGTGTGTTCGTTTCACGTGAATATTTTTTTTGATCACAGAGTGCAAATGGCACAAATCTTAGTTCGAGATTTAATTTTTCGATTGGTCCATTCGGTAATTTAAACAATATTAGTGTCTGGACTCGATAGACGTTTTTGTTAATGTTATGTATTTTCTTTTGAACCGATTTTAACATGAAAATACCACTCAAATTTATATTCATCCAAAAACCCGCAAAGACCAGCTATAACAAAAAGTGAATCTGTAATCCGCTGCGCTAACATTCAAACTCCTTATTTTATATAATCTTTACATATATGTATGCATACAAATTTTACATTTATACTTATGTATATTTTAAATGCATACAGCATGCATAATTATTCATGATTCGACGACAGGTGTGCGCGCAGCAGCGTTGCAACAAATATTATTAATCGATTTATTAAGACGCTTTGACGCCACGCGTTTGTTGGCGCTGTCGTCGTTGCGTCGTTTGGTGAGCACTCATTCGCGCACGCACGCTTGCACACGCACAAGCTCAGCTGAGTGGAAATACTTGCTTCAGAGCCGTGGGATAAGTCGATGTATATATTATATGTTTTTATATATTAGATATTTATATAAAATTAGTTTTAATAATGTTATGAATGTTTGACATAGACTATTGCATTCGAAATTACATTTATTATGGCCTGTATTCTTGTTTATTATTAAAAAATATATTTTTCAAAATCTATTTAATTTAAAATATTTTTTGCTGGTAGGGATACAGACCACTATTTATGAAAATCAAATAAAATCAAATGAGGTCAAAAATAAAATCTAATTTAAAAGAAACAGAAAAAATCAAAATCGAATTAAATTGGAACAAATCAAAGAAATAGAAATAAATTTAATTAAATCTATTAAAATAAATAAAATTAAAAAAAATAAATAATAAAATTTAAAATAATTTTTTGACATTGAATGAAAACGAATAAAACGTATACAATAAAAAAATGACATTAAATATCATCAAAATTAAATTAAATTAGCACTTGAAAGTGTGATGATGATGGGAGACCGTTTCATAGAAATCTCGTGTATTTGCTTCTTTATTTCTTCTCAGAGCTGCCTAACTGCCGTAGCAAATAAAAATAGGACCGTCAATCAGTTTTTTTAAATTTCATTTCTATATTCACTTATTTTTGGAAAATTATGTAATATAAAAAATATATAGCACGACACAATTTAACTACAGATTTTCAACATATTTAAATATATAGAAATGGGTTAAAATAAATCGTGCCTAAAATATATTTTGCCAACAATATTTTTAAATGTTTGTCATCATGAGTAAATTATTGTACCCATAAAAAAGTTTATACCCATAAAAAAGAATTGTCACCAAAAAAAATGTTTGTATGTGCATTTTTATATAAAACTTTGTATATAAACATGTATTTAAGCACATTTTTGATATATTTTAGTGAAACTTTGTAATTATTTGGATACACTTGTTTGGTCAAAAAAGGAAAAAAATGTCACCTAGTGTGATATTATCAACAACTATGCAATTTGCATATTCTTATTAATTATTACCTGCAAACACAATGTCCCGAAAAACAATTCCTTAAAATCAACAAATCCCCAGAATGATATTTAAAAAAATGGCATGTTTTGGATGATAGGTATAACATCATGACTGAATAAATTGTTTTTGATAAAAGTAATGGCACTATTTTACCACATCCCTGCCAATAAAGAATAAGGAATATGGGATAAGTGATTAACAAAATTATGTGGACGAAAGAGCAAAATTTATTAATGGGAATAAGGTCTAAATGTGGATACAATTTAATAATGCGATTTTTTTTTAAATAAATCATTCAGGACCATTTTCTTCACTATCGCAACTTAAAGCAAACCTGCCGGTTGAAATCAACCGCCGGTTGAGACCAACTGGCCGAATTGAACAGCAAGTTGAAAATTCTATTTCTTAAATGGAAGTTGATCAGAAATTTTGGTTTTCAAACAGCTAAAAGGAGAAAATATGTGATGTTATCAATCAAGAAAGTTCCATAAAGAAGGAATCACTGGGGAAATTATGGTCGTTGTTGATGTTGTCCATACATGGTCTCAAGTTTAACTGAAGAAAAATAAAATGGCAGCTAAAACGTAAATGACGCCATTGGACGATGAACCTGATGACGACTTTCCGTTTACGAGTTTGCAGTCCATTGAGCAATACCGACAACACTAAAGGCGGCAGCCGGCATCCATATCAACGCATCGAAATGTTTATTTTAAATGTATTAATATATAAAATAAATAAACAAAAAATGTTAGTATTTTTTATTTCTCTTGGTCTTGTTGGAATTAAATATTGGCACATCAAAACTTCTCAACCTTTTTTGTAGACGTGTGGGATTCGATTCAATAAACAACGTTTCGGACAACGCAAAACATTGAGGAGGGCATTTCTAATATTTGGATTTCTAATAGCTTACCAGTAAAATGAATATAGTATAAATTAGTACCGATTTAAAGTGTTAAGCTATAGATAGCGAAGAAACGAAAATGCTTTCAAACACCAATTCCAATTCCAACTTCTACTTTTTTCGAAGGTTGAGACACAAGCAGTTGTCAACTTTTTGATATCGAAAGTTGGCTGCTCAAGTTCGACTGACGAAAACTGATTCGGGAAGATAAAAAATATCTTCAAGTTAAAAGTCAACCTCGAATGAAGAAAATGGCCCTTAATAGATTTTTTTTCAAATGAAGAAGTTTCTTACAAACTTAAATGCCAAATATATCGAAAACTATCGATATTTTACTTCTATCATGTTTTGAGACACCCTGTATAATAAATATTGTCCTTTTCGGGTATTTGTCTTTTTTAATTTATTGAATGTTTTCGGAGAATTGCTATGGGAGGAACTATCGTTTTTTGAGAATTATTAGTTTGGGGAATTGCCTATTCGGTTAGTTCTCGTGCTACGAATTTGAAGTTTATATTGCTTATGAACCGATTAAGCAATATAAACTTGATTGCTATTGGATTGCATTTGTCCCGAAGACTGAATATTACCGATGAATGAAAACTTGCATTATGGCAAACGACTACCAAACAGGTGTATGTGTTTATACAAAGTTGAATTTTATAATAAAGTATATAAAATAGTACGAGTATACAGCTATATAAGTATACATATATATAAATTCGCGTAATACTAAGGGAAATACGTAAAACTCGCGATGACGACAGGTTTTTGTTTCATATATTATATATTGTATATATATACTTGGGTGCAAAGTTAACATAAACAATTTGCACAAAGCGCGAAATGGATTTTCGTGTGTGTATGAGTGTGCACTTGTTGTCTATATGTGTGTACTCTCGGACGCAATTAAAACTAATTGGCTGCGAAAAAAATGTACGCGCGCATTCGATCATCAAACGGTCGCAATCGAGCGAGCTTGCGCGCGCGCATGTTGCAAAATCGTCCGAGCCGAGTTCTGAATGTATATATATAATATATACGATACACAAATAACATTCCTTGTGAGCGCCTAAGTATTCTCATTGATACTTGCGCGCGCGTATATAGTACATATAGAGTTGCGACTTGCGACATTCTTTAGTTAAACCCCTATATAAGGAGCACAATATCACTTGCACACACAGGCAACGAGTACAGCATTTGAATAATATAATCTAGCGCCAAAGATAGTGTGCCGCGAAAAGCGATCTGTCCGTTTTGGGACATTGTGACACAAATCCCCTTGTGCACCACTATTACGACGCGATGCAAGCTTGTGCAATGTGCAATGGAGACGCGGCTCGTAAGGACGCACACACGCATAATAAAAATGGATGCAATTGTGCAATGCATCTGTACACATATATAATCATATATATATATATATATATATATAAATATATGTATACAACTGATATTCATATATTCAGCGTCTTTATAATTCTTATATAAGCTCAAGCTGCAGTCGGGTCGTCGCATTGCATGTCCAACGTACACACACACATACACACACAGGAAACACAGAAATGTTAATTTGTATTATTCGATGCTCTCACGCAAGTCTCTGTGTGCAAGAAACCGTGTGCACGCGAATTGCACTCACAGAGTCGCACATACCACATCTTATAAGCGCAATAAAATTATGAGTAAAATGCTAATTTTATGCGCATTAATTCATATAAGCTAAGCGCGCACTCGGCCTCTTATTGAATCTCGTCGATTTACATTTTATATATGCGCGAAAGCATAAAACATAAATGTGGTGTATTTGTGGCTGCATTTTTTGATGCAATGCATCAGAGAGCGCAATAGCGATTGTATGCATTTAAATTTAATTTATATTTACAATATATTGTTAAAATAGATAGGTTTAGATAAAATATAGCAAGTGTATCTCTCCAAGAAGGATTTAGACACACACACTTGATATTCATCAAGATAATACGATCGGCGTGGCATATTACATATTTTATACACAAATGATGCAACAAATTATCGTTCACGTTTTTATGGGGGCCTATCTGTCAGTTGGGTGATTATGTGTCCGAAAAATACTGGACGATAATAAAACCACAGGTTGCCCCTTTGATCGTATATATTTCAAATATAATAATATACTACATAAGACTTAAAACAGGAATTGCCCGTCGTCCGTCGTTTGTATATCTCTGATTTGAGTGTGTGATGCTGAAGCATTTTTTTATGATGAGAACTTGACTTTTCGAAATGTCGGTTTGGTTTGAATTATTCTATGCGTCCGCTTGATTTACGACAAGTGTTAAATAATAAAGCATATTTACGTAGTTTAATTGCGAGCGTTTTTTGGTTGGTTGGTCAATATGAGTTCTTAAGGCATTTCAATCTTTTATTGTTTCAAAAAAATAAATATATATATTTTTTTTTATATCATAGTGCCGAAGAGATCAGGTAAACCGCACTGTTCTGCCAGTGACTATATCAGAGGTTGTCATATTTCTGTGGAAATTCTACATGGTTGACAGACAATAAATACAAAAATCTCTAACAAAATAACAATTTAATATACAATATATAACAAATAATCGAGGAATAAATCAGGAAGTTTTGGGATTTTTCTATATTATTTTTATATGCTTTCAGTTGTATAAAAGAATATAAAATAATGAATCATATTTTAACAATCTAAAATCCTAGACTTAACAAAATAAAGAAATCAAATGAAATAACAAAAAACAAGAAAATATACATTAATAAAAAAGCAATATTTTTATCAAAGTACGACGTACGTTTAAGCTAAATGACCATTTATTCATTCGTTGTAGCAGTGATTTCATACATACGACAAAATACGACATCGTAAAATAAAGAATATATCGAAAAAACAACAGACAAAAGTGGTAGAGTCTTAGAACTAAGGACATATACTTTGGGAAAAACAAATAAAATAAATTAAAATAAATAATTTTATTATAAATTCACTATTTGTACTTATTTACTATTAAAATGGTCACTAAAAAAATTCATACTAAATAAAAAGATACAAAAATTGTCGATAAAAAATTAAAAAGATATAGAGAAAGTTGATGAAAACCGAAATTCTCATTAAAATAAATTGATTTTATAAACATTCAATATGTTTATACAAAACAAAAAAATACAAATAATAATAGCGATTTTCATATGTCAATTGCTGACATATTTTATGAATGTATTTTTAAACAAGGAGAAAATGCTATTTTGCAAAAAAAGATATAAGCAGATATAGAAGTTACAAGACATATTTTGTTAATTTAATTTTATTTTCATTTTCGAAAAAAAAAAATATATTGGTAAAACAATTATTTAAATACTTATTTATGTTTAAAAATTGATAAAAAAATAGTTTTTTTAGTCGAAATAGGTGAAAATGACTGAAATTGTCAAAAATAGTAAAAAAAAAAAAAATTTGAAATGATAAAAACTTGATTCGTAAAAATACTTTTTCAAAATTTTCATACGTAGCCGGCATAAAAATAGGTATTTAACTATTTAGCCGGTCTCTACTAATTACAAATTAATGATTTATTTATAATTAATAATAAAATTTATACATTAAAATCAAACTTAACAATAGTGTAATGAAATTAAAAAAAATATATTGTAATATAATAATAATATTAAATAATTGATAATATTATAAAACATATGACATATTTAGGTACAAAATACAATAAAAAATATATATTTCATTCTTAAACAAATTATTATAATTAAAATACAAAATTAATAAAAAAGTCATAATTATTTTGATTGTTTGAAGCTATACACGTGCGCACGGGCACGGGCACGGGCACGACTTGAACTTATTATTTTATATTAAATAATATTATTTCTGTTTTCTTTTTTTAATAGAAAATAATAATAAATAATAGAATGTAATTGTTTGATTATAATTAGTTCAATTATTTTGGTTATTAAATAATTCATTTCCGGGTTTTATGAATATATTATGAAAAAAATAAATCTATATATAAATAAATCTATCTATAATCTATAATTTTTTGTTATAATGAGTGTAGAATTACAATTCTGGAATTTTTGTAAATGGTGCTGCTCAAGTCATTTTTAACGTAAAATCATTATTTGCAAATCGAAATTGAGATTCTTATTTTAAATTTTCATACCTTTACCTTTACCTGGTCTGCAAATTGGAAACAACCTATAAATTGGACTCAAAAAGAAAAAAAATATATTTGAAGAAAAAGTATTTAAATGCAAAATTTGTTTATTTAATTTTTTTGGGAAACTGTCTTTTATGTTTTTATCGGGAATAGTACAATAGTTGATATTTTTGAAATTCCAGACGGAAACTCTTGTTTTGATTGTTTTTATTGCTGTTTTTTTTCTTTTATACGCAATTTTTCTTCCAAATTTACTTATACTAGTGGCCTTTGCAAAGAAATATATTCTTGCACAAGCCGACTCAATAAATCGACTTTAGCCGTGGACCACAGTTTAATTTTAGTGGCCCAACAAATTGTTTATTTAATATAATTTTCTATATTAAGTGATTAACAACGTATTTCACTAGCGATCAATCGAAATATAAAATAATACAAAATATATAATATAATTTAATAATAATATAATAATATAATTTTAATAAACGTTTCAATTGTATATTCAAACAAAAACATGTCTTAAAGGCCGCAAATTTCTAACAAATTAGTTCGGTGCGCGGAGATAATGCGTGTGTACGACACAAAAAAAATCATTGGCTCCGCACTTGTCGTACAGTGATCTTGAACTGTCACAAGATCGCCATTTTTGAAAAAGATATAAAATGTGTTCTCGTAAAACGTCTATAAAACCCAAACATATATTCCGCGGAACAAACGACTGTAAGTACATTAATCATCTCTCTGACACTTTTCTATATAGAATTCTGTCTGTGTGGAGTTCACATTTTACGAACTAGCTCCATAAATCTTGAGACTCTCTGTATTTATTATAATGAACGTACGGGAACGCTTAATCGTGTGTGTGAGTGTTTTCTGCTTCATGCTGTTGTATATTGATATACACTGCGCATTTCCGTTGCCGTACCGCTCTCACTCTCTCTCTTTCGGGCTTGCAAAAGGTAGAAGTGTCTTTTAATTATTGTTTTTAAAAAAATATGAAAATAATACTTATTAAAAACAAACAAACACTTGTTCCTCGATAAACCCAGCAGAAACATACAAAACACACACACTCATTCTCGAGCTCATAAATACCGGCACACGCTCAATTAATTATTTCGTGTGAGCGCCTCTGAGCTTTTTGTGTCTTATTCGCGAAATTATGACAAATGCATTTAATTGCTGCAACGCTGTGTGGTGGCGCGCGTGCGCTTGCAGCAGCAATGCACTCTCGATGCGGGACACAAAACGTGTGCAACGGTGGTGCATAGTATTATAAGAGAACAGAGAAGCGCGACATTTTTCGTGAATTATGATAATGTTCTTTGGCTGTGTGCGTTTGAAATCTGATATAAGTACACGATGTTGAGAGTGCGCGTGCGCACGCAGCGGACACGTTATCAGATTAAGAATCCTCTCGGGCGCGAGCAAGAGATCAGATTAACATCCCTGGCGCATGCGCGCACATGCAGATAATTTAACAAAACACTACGTATATATCTTAAGAGGTCAAAATTCTATGATATATGCGATGCAAAAGACAAGCGAGAATGTATACGAAATTTATGATATCGCATTTAATGTGTTTGTGCAATGGAATGTGCAATGCTGCTACAGCACGCGCTTCTGACTTTCGTTGTGCGTCTTTAAGTGGTCGAGCATCGCACGCATATATACTTATATACACGCGCACACGCACACAGCAACCGCAGCTTCAGGAGCACGCGAAAATGACCGCCACCGCGCACATTGCAGTCGAGTGCACTTAAACACGTACAGCGTATACATCATGGATTGCACATTGCACAAGCAAATTTGCACATGCGCTTTATATAGTTTTATTTTGTAGTGAGACGATAATTTCACGAATAAACAGATTGCGTGTTAGAGAGAAATTTAAATTTGGTGGACGTTTATTATATATTTCTTTTTTGCGTCTTTGGCCAATAAAAGCGGTGCCAAAAAGGTCAGCTGCACGAGGATCCCAGAATTTTGACACAGCGTATACCTGTGTTTTGTAGTGTCAAAATTTCACGCGCACACTCTGATCCTAAATTGTACGAGATATCTTTATTTGTGATTTCATATGACTCAAGCCGCCGCACAGTGGGCGTTTGTTTTAGTTAGCGATTATAATTCCATTGTGCTTTAAATAAAATAATAACAAATGTTTTTTTTCAATTTTTTGAATAATTTCTCTACAATTAAAAAAAATAATACATATAATAATTTGAACTGTTTTTTAAAATGCATTTTAATTCTTATGTATACAAAATATTATTTATCCCTTCTTAAAACCATATAGAATAGCAAAATTTATATATTTTTTAGTTATTTTAAATAGTAAATGTAACCATTTAATTTTTTGGTTTTATAATATAGATTTAATACTCTCGCAATGCACACAAAAAATATACTAACTCTTAAAATCTGTGTTAAATAAATTGTGTATAGAAAAAAAATAATATTTTAAACCAAATTACATTATTTTTTAAATTGCAACGCATGCTGTAACTGAATTTTTTTATTTTATCTATTTCAAATTTAATTTTGTTGAGATTTTGTGTTTATCTTTATTTATCACTGTGTATTTTAACAAAACACGTTTTAAGGTCCCTAATCTAGAAAACGTCAAAAAGCTCAACTTTCTTATTAACCCAACCAATCTGAACAACAGCAAAGCCTGTATATTTTGCCAATAGGGCATTCGTAAGCTCTAATTCACTTCTAGCTGAATGATTATCATTTCCCTTAGTCTGATACAGCTTGAATGTTTCCTGGAATTTATTTACAGCAAACATTTTTTTATTATTTAAATTTCTATAGATTCAAAATATAAGTTATGTACGGATCAGAGCCAGAATTTGGACCGGGTACCGTTGTCACTTGAAGATATTGATATACCCATATACAAAGAAATTAAATTATTATAAATAAAAAATGGAATACATGGTTTATGTAATATTTCTAATTGACAAAAACTTTCCGGGAAGGAGGATGTCTCCCTCCTGGATCCGCAAGTGGCAATTAAATTATAAATAAAAGCATATATTTGAATAATATTAAATTGAAATTTTATTGAAAATCCATAATTTTTAACTAATACTTGTTTTTTTACCAAAAAAAATATTTTTTTTTTTAATGCGCTGCTTCATAATTAAAAATATAAAAAATAAAAATATGTATAATTTTTAGTTTCAATATTTGAAATATGAGCGCTTTTAAGGGAAAAAGCTCCATTGTGCGCGGCGGCAGCCTCTCGGGCACATCTAACTGCAAACAATTTGCATAATGTGTTAGGATTTGTTTGTTAGTATGTGTGCGTTTCGCGAAATCTGTGTGAGCGCACGCACTTGAAATTATTCGGCTGAATATGGTGACTGCGCGCGCGCAGTGCGCATGCGCAAGTCAAGGGTCAAAGCAATTCAGAATTTAATCGGCGGCACATTCTCTCAAGCATTCCAACACGCAAAAGCACGCCGTGATACGGTGCGGACACTACACCACACGCGGTGAGAGCCTTAGAGTATATCTTTATATAGTCGTGAACAGGTAGACAAGATGATGTTTATATTGTTTATTTATATTGTACAACAACTGTAAATGTCAAGTACACGCAGAGAAGATTATGCGTTGACGATGACGGACTCGAGTGGACGCAACTTTGTATACTATGAATCATTTTTTTACTATTTATACGTAGAAAGTTGTCCTATCTGCGCGATGAGATCTAATGCGATGCCCAGAGTCATAGTTGTACGGTCATGTTGTTGAAAGAAAGACAACAATCATTTTTATGATCGTTTGCAAGTAGTTTCTCAGCTTGATTGATCAATTATTTTATATGATCGTTTAATCGAAAAAAAAACTCAATCATTTCTATGATCATTTGCATGTAGTTCCTTGGCTTGATTGATCAATTATTGTATTATTATATTATGATAATACAATTCATCTTATGCTGGATCATTTCCTGGTTCATTCGCTTTATCATTTTCTTGGTGATTTGCTTTATATTTACAAAATATTTTTTATTATCAATCGTTTTATAATAATTTGCACAATTATTTTTTCAGTTTATTATTGCGATCAATTGAGTTGTCATTCTGGAGATTCTTTTGGTATACTTTAATTTCTGTATTTTTGCGCTCGATAATTGTCATAAATTAGAGACAGGATTAAAATGTCTTCTTATAAATTCATATTTTCTGGTTTGAGCACTTTTTCATATTTATTATATATATTATATTATATTATTATATTATATATCTACAAGATATTTTCCAATTTTTAATACATTTCCCTTTTTTAAATTTGTTCGTATTTTAATAGTTTAATTAATTGTGATTAAAGGCCTCATAAAAGCTGCGATGGTTAACTATAAATCAAAAAATTTTAAATGTTACAGTTTTTAAAATGATTTTTTTTTAGTGGCGATGTGGGAATAATTACTTTTGTTGCACTCAACCAAAGTTGGTACTGGCATCCTCTAAATGTCTAAATATAAGCTAACTTTTTTTAACGCAATCCCTGAATTATATATATTTAGAAGTAGGCATACATTTTATTTATCGAGTTTTCAGTTTTATAATTATACCCTAATTATAAATGTTTCTATAAAGATAAATGTTTGAATTTATTTTTATATTTTTTTTACATTATCTTCATTTTACCATGCTTAAGCAAATGCGCTTTAAAGATATAGATAGCTGACTTATACTCAGCAAAACTTCATCATGCAAAACCATATATTTGTCTAGCTATTATATTATTTTATAAGATTCTGTCAACTCAAGAATTAAAGCGATCTGACAATGAACATAGAAAACACTTTTTCAATTAGACTATGTCAAAACAAGAACAAACTGAAGATAAGATAAGATTCATCTCTAACTGGCTGCAAATTATTTCCTCAGCTTATATATCAGATATTTTGAAATTTCATAAACAGACTTTTATTTTATTTTTTTTATATTATTACTATATTATTCACGAGCTCCACTCGGGATCGAACAGGAAAATTTCATGTACATTACCACTTATCTATTATGGATCTACACAGAAAAAAATATAATATCCTGCGCATAATGGACGTTAATCTCAAACATATTTTATATTGATAAGTAAAGTAAAAGTGTTTATTGCAGACATAAAATGTATATGACAGATATTTTTGATTCAATATGGCTTCTAGTAAATATAATATAAGGTAGGCTTTAAGCTGAATAATAAACGGAAAGAAATGAAATTTAAAAATATATCTGTTAAATGGGAGTATAGTAAATGCATTTTTTATATATTTTTTTCAATTTTGCTAAAATAAGTTGTATATACAGAAATTCGGAATAGGCAATATCTGGCTCGTTCGAATCAAATCATTATAACCCATTTTTAATAACTGAAGTTTCTGGGCATTAAAAATATATATATATATATATATATATATTGACCATTAGATAATAATATAGCTATTGATAACGTAGACAACTATTTTTATTTAATTATTTATTTCATTTCAATGTGACTAACCAAATCTGAATCTGATTATTTATGTAAGTAAAAGACGTGCGTGATAATTCGCAAAACTTAGAATTGCGAAACGAAGAGAATATCACAAGATACTCATCTGTGAATTTAAAACCCAAGCTAATTAAAAATAATACAGTTTTAAAAATTATGAGTTCAACAAAAATTCTTGTCTGCGCACGGCAACATTTTTAAACATTATCATTCATTCGGATTCATAAATTCACACCGCACTCAGTTCACATGAATTCACAATTTGACAGAAAACCCACCACAGACCATCATGTAGCAATATATGATATATACTTGAATATTTATCGTATATATAGTATAATTACATGTGTATATATACATAATGTTTCATATAAATATATAATATAGAATATCTCTCTACACAATGTATACACAAGTAATACCCGTGCAATTGCTTGTATACGACATACATATAAATGTATGTGTATACGAAAACAACAATGGGTTATTGGACTGTATATATAAACTCTCTGTGGGTATACGCTCGACCGAGTTGCATATATACATGAAAAGCACCCAAAATGCTGCTTTCCCGTTTATTTAATTGGCATATTGGATAAATATAAAAGTACTCGTAAACCCCGGAATTATCACAGCAGGACATAATCGCAAGGACTTCCTTTACAAACTATATATACACATGAATATATAGTATACGTTTTGTTTGTACTCGTATGTCGGTTATATTATGTAATTTAAGGTATATATATAAATACATTTGAATATGATATGGGAGAGCGATACACGATGTACTGTACATATATACAACTATACATATATTGAAAATGTACGCTGAATTTTGAGAGAACAATCTGAGATACAAATATCGAAAGATTAAGCTAGAATTCAAGGATGTATTTTGTTTCATGAGGAAATGAGTTGAGAAATAAAAATGATTGTCTAATTGAATAAAGACTAAGCTATAAAACAGTAATGTTGAAAATGAATCTCAAATTCTACAAAAATATTCAAATAAACGTCGACAGTCCAAAATAAAGTAATAAATTTAATTAAAACTCCTCAGCATAATAAGTAAATAAAAATTCAAATTGTATAATCGTAAATAAAAAAAAAATAATATATTCTTTATTATCCGCACAGTGCACACCCTTTCAGTCGTAAATTTAGCAAACAACACTCACTGAAATACTTACATACCTACACGTAGTACACACTCACACACACACACATAATATACGCAAAATATTCATTCTCAAGTAATACAAATGACTTGGGCATATCTAATCATAATGCATCATCTATCTGGCGCGCGCACTTAACAATCTTTTGTTCGGTGTAAACGTTGCACTCATCTCACTCGCGTGAATCTAATTAATTGGTGCGCGGAGCTCGGCGCAGCACGCATTAACATTAATACCGCATTAACATCAAATCGCAAACATACAAACTCACAAACACATTCGTTATATATAATATCTATAACATATATAGAAGCCCAAGCCATTTATACAGACACCCTCTAGCCGCACGATTGTTTGTTTTCCGTTTACGAGAGTTTGTAATGCAGAAACTGTGTACTATATTATTATAATAAAAATATAAATATAAATAATATTTAATTATTTCACGCACAAACGAGTGTAATTGCGCGACTGCACAAACGAATTTTTAGCAAACGCACACACACACACGCACGCTGCAGTCGCACGCACTAAATGCATAATTTATGCAACCATAAGAAAACACATTATTATATGATAGGTCTTTGGATATATGCGTTTCTCGAAAGATCAGAAGATCATATACGCTTTGGAAAGTTACCATTATATCAAATTTTGAAATCTCAGGAAGTCCTCGATGGGAAAAAAATCCGAGTATTATTTATGAAACAAGTTTTTTTCTAGAAAAAACGTACTACTAGAAAAACAATAGATTTAATATTTATTACTATATTATTTTTGACGAGCAGAGTTTTGAGCCAAGACATCTCTGCCAAACATATTAAATCACAAGCATTAGGCACATAAGTTACAAGCG
>JAAAKO020005688.1:0-19950 GCA_010015015.2 Bolitophila cinerea | reverse complement strand
TTATTTTTTGGAAATAACGTTCTGTTAAAAAAGCATCCCGAAAATAATTTTTAAATAAAGATTATTAAGTATAATCATTTTTTTCCGACATTAAAATATTTTATAGTGAATATTCGCCGTGATTTCGCCAATCAAACCATTTGGACATGCATGGGATATTTTTGCATTAAAGTATGAATTTTGAATTTTTTTAACCGTCGTTTTTTTATTTAAAAGTTACGCCTATTTGGAAGTTTATATAATTTAGTTTCATTGTAGAGCGAGCATGCGGATGGACATCCAGTTACGTTCCATAAAGGTGGTCAACAACCTTATAATTCAATTTTGTGCACCACTAAATAAATTGTGCACCACAATTAAGATTTAATTGAATTTAGAAATAAGCGCACTCGATCGCTTTCTAAGTTTAAATAAATTCTTGGTTTTTGCTAGTTTTTTTGCTAGTCTTTTGCATGTATTTTGCTAGTCAGACTTTTAAAAAAGATAATAAATCATATTGAAAACATATTTAAAAAAATTGATTTTATGGAAATTTCCCCCGTCGATATTCACACTTTTCTTTGTATTTTACCCGCGGTCGCTTACCCCGCCAACAGTAACACCTTTCTTAAATGTTATTCATTTAATGGACCTACACCCCACCGAATTTAGTACGTTTATTACGAATTTCGTACGTTTTTTTTACGAATTTCGTACAAGCGAATTTGATTTTTTGGATGGTAACCCCGACGGCGCTGTCGCTTACCTCACACAATTAACAGTGTAACAATGCCATTGAACGCAGGTCTTGTGGTTTTATTTTTTATATGTTTATACGCTTATTTTAGAAAATAACATCGATCCCGACAATATCCGAAAACAATTTAAACATATTTAATTAATATTATTATTATTTAAAAAAAAATTTAACCCTTTGAAGATAAATCGACTTATGTGACCATTTATGTTTTAAATAAAAATAAGTTTATATAAATATTTCATCATAACTTTGGTATACATTATATTATATTTATTATATTTTTTACATTTACATTTTTTACATTTTAATAATAATATAATATTTTTTTAAACATCGGTAATATTTCCAAAAAAAAAACATTTTTATTTAATAATTAATTTATTAATTGCAAAACACAATTTTTTACTAACTTTTTTAAAATAATATTAATATTTTTAAAACTTCTTTTGAAATATTTAATTTTCATAATGCTTGCCAAAAATAATAATATATTTCCCGATGTGCGGCGAGGTGAGCGTCCAAAAAAATTAAATTCGTTTTATGAAATTAGTAATAAAATGTGTAAAATACGGCGGAATGTATGTACTTTGTATGAAATACAATAAAAAAATATGTCAGTGTTAGCATGGTGAGCGACCTCGGGGTATAATACCGAAAAAATTGTGTGTATGTCGACAGGAGGACCGCGAGATGAAATTGAATGAATTGCAACGAGGTCTATAACATGCCGCCGTATCTACTACTTTTCTTTCCATTCTCTGTTAAATTCAATTCGTTTAGCGCGCTACTGCACACATTACTTTTGGCGCTGTTATTACTAAAACAACAAAAGTCAATCAAAATAATAAAAACTTACGGAAGTGTACAAAAATGTATTTTGTAGTGAATTAAAAGGTGTACAAAATTGAATTTATAGGAGCACATTAGTTTGTGCTTTAAATGCACAATATTTTTTGAGGTGCACACTTTTTTAGAGGTTGTTTTTTTGGAATGCACATTTTTTTGGTGCAAGTTTCTTTTAGATGCAATACAAATTGTTTGTTAAATAAAAGTTAAAATAAATCGATCCTTTTAAAAAATACAGTTTTCAAGATATTTTAAATTCTTGTTACAATAAAAATATTTTTTAGCGCATGAAAATAATGTTGTTACCATAACTAAAATTTATTTACATTTCATTCGTTTTTTTTCAACCAAAAACTGTACTGTTTTTTTTGTATATGCAGTTTTATGATTTATTTTGTTGAATTTTTGCATTTATTTGTTTGAACCCAAATAAGTTTTTTTGGTGACCTTAATTAATATAGGTTAATTTTTTGGTGAACACATTTTTATGTTAGCCTTTAAAATATTTTTTAGAAAAGCTAAAAAAACCGCTTTTCTAAAAAAACAGAAAGACAGAGAGAGAGAGAGAGACAGAGAAAATATAAGTACAAAGGCTAAATCTCTCTCCTCAAATCATCGGTTTCTATTGTGCATTTTATATATTTGTGTGGGTTATTTTGAAATGTAATATATTTACATTTGGTATTTTTTTATGAGTTCCATTGTTTTTCTAAGTGTTAAGTAATTTTTTAAAGTGTTCATATAATTTTATTATGCTTAAATAATTAAAGGTGGTCATCTTTTTCCACTCGGAAAGATCCTAAAACTTTTAAGATATATTGATCTGATTTCTTGTGGTTGACTGAATCTAGTAAACGGTCACCTTGATATAGTCTTCTTCCTAATTATTCCATTTATAATTAATCAATTAAAGCTTTGTAAAATCATTTATAATACTTAGTAATAGTGTCAAATGGTGTCCTAGCAATACCCATTTATTATAATTAGATCCTTTAAAACGAATCCACTATGCAAACGTATACTAAAATATAGACTTAACGAAGATAACGACCGGCTCGATTACGTCAACAATGTTTTTAAACGAATACCGGACGATGTTTGTATGTGTGTTAGTGTATGAGTGTGTGTGTGTGTGTGTGTGTTTGCAGAAAATTCAGACAAAAAGGCGCTCTCGACGCGACCGACGCGACGGCGACGTCGACGACAACGTGTGCGATTCCCATTGAGCGCGCGGCGCACTTCTAAATTTATGCATATTGATGTTTATTTACTACGTCAGCAGAAACACATTCGAAAGAGCTTATGCGAGAGCTTGGCGAATTACCTGTGGATTCGACGGGGTACACATGGCGGAACATTCGGGGGTTTTTGCATATACAAATAGAGGTACCTCAAACACAAACATATATATATATATATATAAATATATATATATTGAGATACTCTCACAGGTCGTCGCTCGAGAGAACAGGTATACCTTCGTCCTTTGTATTGATCTTAATAATTAAGTTGTACAACAGAACATACGGTGATTTATGTAATCTGTTTATTGTTTTATGCATCTATGTGTGTGTGTGTGTGTGTATGTGTGTTCGGGGTGTCGATGCGATGCACACTTCAGTCATTCAAGTATTTCCGTATTGTATTTATAAGCATATATTGTATGTGTATGGATAGGTGTTGTGTTTACGGACATTTGTGGACGTATATAGCTACATTTTGTCATCTGGTTGGATTTTGTGTTCATTGGATTTGGGGATTTCCGCATTTAAAGTCAACTTTTTTTGTTTATTTTGGCAGCAGGTTACAGTTACTTTATGCTAATCCGTGGTAATTTCCGATTTGCAGTCAAAATAGGTGTTTATTTTGATTTCAATATTACGAATGGTGTATTATATCCGGAATAGATTATTTCCCATTTATTTGAGGTCAGAGGATATTCTGTTTAGTCAGGATACTGCAAAGAGTGAGAGGAAAAATAGAGACAGAGAGGTTAATGTTTTGAATATTGGCGTTTTCTCAAATAAGTTATGCATATTTATTAAATAAAAATTAAAATTGAATATTACAAATAAACTCACACACAAGCAATTAAAGCTATAAATTGCAATAAAACATTTTTTATTCTCTTTACACATTTTTCATGAAAATCGCATAGTGTAAATTGTAAAATGTACATATATGCGTACGAGATAAACACTCGTCGCGCTGCGTTGCGGCAGCAGGCAAGGCTCCATGCGGAAATATAGAGTACACACGCTGCGCCGCGCCGCGTCGATAATATTGACTAACGCTAATGCGCATGTCGAAAATATTTCACATATATGTATGTACAAGTATATTGAATATATATATACAAAAATATATGCATAACATAATATAGTACTATATGAACGAGTTTGCATGTATAAATGTTCCATTAAAACACGAAGCTCGACGGATAACATCCATATATATATATATATTTCTATATATAGTATATTACATATATAGAACTATATGGAAAATGGAGTCAAGCTATATTACGATACGTATATTATATTATATAGGTATGCAAAATGTACAGACCAGCGCATAGCGCATACATATAATTTGTCATGATATTATCGTGAAGTCAAAGCCCGTCAAACGAAAAGTTTATAATACACTCGCTGTATATAGTACCTATCTATATGTAGTATACTGCGGGAAATGGCCACCTCCGGGAAAATGTGGAGCATGTTCAATGCGAAAATGTTCGTGCACTGTGCCTGGGCTGCGTGTATAATTGCTAAACATGCAATTGGACTTGAACGAAAAGTGTACAGACTAGATAAGAACTAACGATGATTTATGGAAATGATGAGGTGACAATAAAAGCTTTTCTTTTTTGATCAACTCCAACGCACGCAATTTTAAATATTGTAGAGATAGTAAAAGCTAAATTTGCCCTAAAAAATACACAAAATTTAAAATGACTAATAATTTTAATATTTAATGTTTTTTGTAATATAACATCCCTGGAGACCGGATAAATATAGTTAAATACCCATTTTTATGCCGGCCATGTAAGCAAATTTGGAAAAGGTATTGTACGAATCAAGATTTTTGCATTTCAAAAATGCCTAATTTTATTTTTTTATGCTTATTTCTTTTATTTCACCTATTTTTACAAAAAAAAAAACTATTTGTGCATCTAATTTAGTGTATATTTTAACATTATATTTTGTTTTATTCCACTTTTTGAGTCAAATGATCGAACAATTTTCTAGTATGAGACAGCTCATATGCTCAAACGTTCATAAGCGCGAACGTTTTTATTAGTACTGGCGCATAATAAACTCAATATATTTTTAAAATATTACTAATTCTTATGCGCCAGTCATGCATTTGACCGTTCGCGCTTATGAGCCGGACTCCTAGCACCATCTCCTTGTAAAATATGGCATTCATATAATATGTTAGCAAACATATAAAATTCGCTAATAATGGACCGTTTTTTTTGTGAACAATCAAATTGCTTAAGCTACCCTAGTAACAATGAATATTTGGTTTAGCTCATAATGACCAGTACTGATGAAGTGATCAGAATTGCTATTTGTTTACAATTGCATGTCAAAAAAACCTCATTTTGACCACTAGCAGCCTTTATGACTATTTAGCTGTGTAGGTGACTATTTGTACTGTGTATTTTTTATATATATGTTTTTTCATGTTTTTTTTGTCACTCTTGTTTTGGCAGCTGGGTTGAGCCTTTATGTTGTTTTGTATAAAACTTGTTTTTACTTGCGTAAATTCGGCCTAATCCGCTGAGTCAGAGCCGCAGCAAGTGGGATGGTGAGGCGTTCCCGAAAGGGAACTGGCCCGCACCCGTCAGTTGCAAAGCCTCACCTCTGCAAGTTTATACAGAACATATTTAGTTATCACATATTGCATCCATTTTTATATCTTCCAGGGTAAATTTTTAAAAAGTTTTAGAAAGATTTTTTCTTCCACATGATTTTGGATTATTAAATCTTTTCACTTTTAATAATAAAATGTTTTCATTAATCCATTTTATTATGATTAGTGATTTAGAACAACACATGATATATATAGTAACATATGATATAGATTTACATTTTTGGAAAATTGCTCTTCGAGAAATTTAAATTTTTATATCTTTCTTTAAATCTAGCAAACGGCATAACACATAGCTTATGCAGTCTTACAATTTAATATAAAGTGTATTTTTAATAAATTTGTGTATCTTTTTTTATTTTAAGGACTACTGCTGTTTATTTTAACTACTTTTGTATCTTTTTTATTTATAATGACTATTTTTGTAACTATTATCACATTTTTTTGAGTGACTATTTAGATAACTATTTCAGATTATTTTTAATGCACATGTGAGACAGATGAACAAACACAAAAGTATGCTTATTGATTTTATTACGTCCTCGCATTAATGTTTTTATTTATTTCATAACTAAAAAAAAATTAAATATTTATGTAGAGTTATAGGAATATGATAAAGTAGTATGTTATATTGTATATATTATATCATTGATACATTTTTTTGAATTATTATTGGGATGTTTCTATTTTTAAGGTTTTTACACATGCAACGAAAACTTATGTTTTCACATAACGCAAACCATTTTTATATTTTTTTCGAGGTTTTATTGTCGCATTAAAATATAGTTAAATTGTAAGGATGACAAGCTAATTTTGTTTTCTATGTCTATTATATTCACACGAAATAAAACATTTGGAAACACAAATATAATAAAAAGTCACTTTTTGTTTTGTAGTTTTCTTTTTGTACTGGTCTAAAAATTTGGGTAACATATTAATTGTCAAACGATAAATGTTACCCATTTTGTATGGACAAATTCGTTTCGTTTGATGCATAAACCTGCTATAAAAACAAAACAAGAATAAACGCAATAACCATTTTTATTTTTAATAAGATAGGCATATTTTAGGGCGTGACTCTATGCAGACTAAGTTTAATTATTTTTTTAAGATTTGTAAAGTTGTTTTTGATTTTTAATTTTACGAAATAGCATTGTATGATTGTGATTATCTATTCATGGTAGTATCTATAGCAAGTAATATGTTTCCATTTCATGTATTGTATAGATGGGTTAAAATATGTTTTTAGTTTGAATGTTTCCATTTCATGTTTTTTTGTATATTATTTAATAATTCTACATATCATAAATAAACGACATGAGTTCATCAAGGTAAAGCGTATTATTTTTATGTGGCATAATAACAACCCTATAAAAAGAAAGAGTAGTACTCTATCACACAACCTTCTTATGGAAGGAAACGTGATGCCAACGGCGTCACAGTTTTGCTTTACAAAAACAACCAAATGTGCGCGCCGAAATGTGCGCGCCGAAATGATTCGCGCCTAATTGTGCGCGCCGAAACAGCCGGATACCAATGTAACTAATGGATTTTCTTAATGAAACAATTTTTTTCAGTTTATTTTATATTGTGGACCAGATGCCCAAATTGGGATTGAACGTGAGCATAATATATTGTAGTTTATGTTTCTGTGCTACGATTGTGTAGATTGTTGATTCGTCTTAAAACACCAAATATAGGTTTAATTTTAATTTTACCATGGTCATGGTATTCCACAGAAAATTGCAGTTTATTCTAAGTCCTAAATAAAATGTGTCATCTACTTTTTCTTATTGTTATTGTTAGATTTTTTAGGATTTTGAAATTTTAAGTTTAAGGTAATTTTTTTTGTTTAGATACTATTTTTTTTCATGTATAAATAAGAGGTTGTTATCAAAAAAATCAAGTCGGTTAAGGTCATTGTGCTATTATTTTATAAGCTTGTTTTATAACTACAAGAGAATGTTATTATTTATTATAATATGATCATATAGATTTATGTGTCTATTGTATTTAATTTTGAAAAAATAATTTATAAATTGTTTTCTTTTATTTAATTTTATTTGTTTAATAATACAGAGCGAAATGACATACTCATTTTCCTAAGTTTTTCTTTTATTATATATTGTTTTTGTAAGTCAATAAATAAAGCTAAGGTCAGTTTTATCTAGCAAGATATTAATTACATTGAACATGTAATTTACGTTCCAGATTTCGATATAAAGCCAAATTGATTTGGATCAAAAAAATGTTTCATTAAGATAATTCATTAGTTACATTGGTATCCGGCTGTTTCGGCGCCCACATTTCGGCGCCCACATTTCGGCGCGCACACTTCGGCGCGCACAATTCGGCGCGAATCATTTCGGCGCGCACATTTCGGCGCGCACATTTCGGCGCGCACAATTCAGCGCCCACATTTCGGCGCGAATATTATGTATAATGGC
This sequence comes from Bolitophila cinerea, assembly GCA_010015015.2. Classification (NCBI taxonomy): domain Eukaryota; kingdom Metazoa; phylum Arthropoda; class Insecta; order Diptera; family Mycetophilidae; genus Bolitophila; species Bolitophila cinerea. The sequence goes on along the minus strand of JAAAKO020005688.1, from coordinate 12,039 downwards.
TTAAAAAAGTTGTGGTCATAGAGTACTATTCTACTTTTATATGGTTGTTTTTGTAAAGCAAAACTGTGACGCCGTAGGCATCACGTTTCCTTCGATTCCCAGAATCTTTCTTTTTATAGGGTTGTTATTGTAAAACAAAAATGTGATGCTAGGTTTTTTTATTAAGGTGATTATTTGTTTTTGTTTTTGTCGTGACGATTTTGTATACTATCCCAGAAAAAATCACACATGCGCACTGGCTCACTGACGCATGCTAGCGCCGAAATGTGCGCGCCGAAATGTGCGGGACGAAATGTGCGCGCCGAAATGTGCGCGCCGAAATGCTACGCGCCGAAGTGTGGGCGCCGAAGAGTGCGCGCCGAAGTGTGGGCGCCGACACAGCCGCAAACCAGTTACATTACATTACATAACATTATTTTCTCAATTATTTTGTAAAATGTTGGTATTATGAATATGGGATGACTGTTTTCGACTTCGTGTTTATTATTAGTATTGTGCCCAGGCAGTACTTTCACAATGTTAATATCACTGGAATAGTTGCTGGTATATATTGTATTGTTTATCATCTGAATAGTAATGTTTGTGTGACACATATAAATTCAATATAATTCGGACGGACAAATTGTCATAACATGGTGAACAGATTAATTTCATTTTTAATAAATAAAAGTTCAAATTAGACTAAGAAAAAATCGATTATCAGTTAGAGTATGCTAATGCCGATTGATTCTTGTATAAAAAATGTTTTGTGGTTTTTATTTTTGTAATTATCAAAACATTTTTAAAATACATTTTATTAATTATTATTTAAAATAATTGTTTATAGTGCATATTTATCCTGGTTAAAAGTTATTTAGCCAGCAGCAGTAAGCAACTTTAATTAGCAAATAATCATATAATCTTTTCAAGGAAGAGTAAGACTTCTAACCTTTGAAGACGCTATAAGTGCTAAAGAAAAATGTCCATTAGAAGAGTAGATCAGTAAGGAAAACTGCTTAATAATATAATCTGACCAATCGATTGAACACGTGTTTATTCTTTTATCAAAAAAATGAGAACTAATAGATATAAAAGCATATTAATAAATAAATATAATTAGTTACAAAAAGATTGTTTTATCAAACAATATTCTTACAATAAAATCTTTTTTTAAATAATATTTTGGTTTGATTTTTTTCTATTTCTTATGTTTCTGTTTTTTATATTCTTGTATTGCGATTTTCTTTAGATTTCAGACTTATTTGGGATTTTTTTGATCGTCCCGCATCAATAATATTATGAGTATAAGATTTTTTTTTAAGATAAGGCGAAAAATTTATTATCATTTATATAGAAATAAATAGACCATTTTTTGTATTATTTAACAAATCAAAAAAAAATCATTAAAAATTATATTTTAAGATATTTTTAAATTCTGCAGCAAATACAGATATAATTTACATTTTTTGTTCATCAAGGCGTTAGAAACACTCAGCAATACATCAAAACGGCAAGGCCTCAAAACTGCGTCCACAATTTTTAAACAAATCCCCAATTTGAACGCATCTTAAAAATACAAAATAACAAAATAATTATTTAAAAATTGTTTTTAAAATACTAGTATTTTAATTGAATTAAAAATAATAGAATTTAAGTTACTTCATAAGTCTGTTAAAATTTTACGCAAGTTACTTATACTTATAAAACTAAACTAATTTATTATTTTGTGATTATTTAATATAAATCAACCACATAATAATATTTTATAAAATATAAATTACCCGTACTAACCTAAGAAAATATAGAAATAATTTATAAAATATTGTCTTTACATGGAAAGCCCTTGAGCTAGTTTAAGTAGTAGTAGTTTGCTTTGAATTAATTTCTAAAAAAATCAACATCGATTATGCAACCAGGGTATTTGTAAAAATAACAAGCGAGGTTAAAAATATTATTTTAAAACAAAATACTCAAAAACATTTTTTCCTATTTGTTTGTCTGTTTTATTATCATCTTTAAATCTGAATCTCTTTCTGACGAGACTTTTTAATGTTTGAAAAATGAAAATATTATCAGGTGCAATTCATCTCCTATCATATCCTAACTTATGAGACATTTTATTTGATTATTTTAAAAAGCGACACAATAAAAACTACAGAAACGTTTCGGCTAATAAAAGAGGGATGAAACAATATCTGAAGAAAAATAAAAGACCATTGATTTATGGATCTGCTTCTTTTCAGGAACTCATCGAACGACTATCGTGCTTATATATATTTATATATTATATTATATTATATTATATATTTTTATTTTATTTAAAAAATACTTGAATTTGCAATAATATTTTTTTCCAAGGATGCAAAATCGTTCCACCTCGGCGCGGCGTCGTACCTTCAGGTCAAAGATAAAAGAGAAAAAAACTCCGACTCCTGTTAACTGGTGAAAAATATTAACTCTCGCAATCCCTAATGTAGATATTTTGTATATCGTCCCAGAAGAAAAAAGAATCTTTAGTCAAAAATCCATAATTCACTAAATAAATAGCATCAAATTAACCAAACTCATCCTAACTACAAAACAACATTTTTTTATATTTTAAAACATTTACATTTATTTACTGATTTGTGTGTTTGTGTTTGTTTCTTTATCTGATGACAATTTGAAGGTCTGCATAATTATCAATTTATTCTATAAGATATGGCAAAAAACGGTACTCGTACCGAAACGTTTAAAACTGTACAATTTCATTGAATTTTCATAATTTACATACGATATTTTTCACATTTTTTGTTATCATTGAATATATAAATGAAAATATGTTAATATATAATAATTAAACAAATGCATGTATCCCATTCTCGAGCCCAAACGTTAATTAATTTGCTCGTGTTTGTGTGTGAATAAATGCTGCTGCATTTTATAAATATATATACATATATTTTTATATATTATGTTTATACTAATTATTACGTTTAGGTACGAGTATCTGTGTACATGTTGTTGTAGAAGATGTGAATGAATATTCTAATTGTTTTTGTTTAGTATATTTGTCTGTTCGGATAAAAGTGTCTTTCGTGTCTGCAAGTATTTACAATAAATAAAAGTGAATGTTTTTGTAAATCTCCAATGCATTATTCTGTATTAATAATTTATTCTAATTAATGTCTTTTGTAATAATATTTATGAATACAAATAATAGTTAATTGTTGCATTATCCATTCAACTAACAATGTAATATAAATCATTTTGTTATATTGTAATAATTGTACTTATTGCACTTTGCATTGTATAATATATTTAAATTTAAATACACTTGCACTTTTAATCTTAACAAAATATGTACATTTATATAAATATCTTTTGTAAGTCTCCAGTTTATTTTTATCGTTTTTGTGTCTGTTCTGTATATATTTGCTAGTATACACAATAAAAGGTGCTTCATTGATTTTTTCTGACACCACTGTCGTAAGCTCACGTCTTTGCGAAGTGCATATTCAAATGCAAGATAGTTTGCATACAAACTCACACTAACACACACACACACACACAAACGAGCGCGAGCGAGACACATATCAATATTGACACAAAATCATGAATACATATTGTTTTATATTTATACATTTATTAGAGTCTGTTTAAGTTGATGCAAGCACGCGAGTTATTGTTTTTAATATGCACAGGTAAATATTGTTTTGTTTGCGTAGTAGGAGGACGTCAGTAAATCTGCGCTTTACAATCAGAGACAGTTTTAATCAGAATTTAAATCAATCACGCTTTTAGACGCTATTGACGTACGCTTCAGGGTTTGATCAATCAGAATAGTTTCACTTAGCCCACCAAGGCTGAGTGGCAGCAGCACTGACGGCGGCGACTGACTGTTGTGCCTGACGCCGTCCGGCCGTATTCTATGCCAGCGGATACTGATGATGTCACAAGCTCGATGCAGAAGCAGCAGGTGCATGATAGCCAAGACTTTGATAGTACGAGTCTTGATGTCCTAGGGCAGATGAGGAATGCGATGAGTTAGGCAACGGACTCAGTGTATTATAACCAGCCGCCGCATATTGGCTCATATCGTACATCTTGATGTCAGCCTTCGATTCTGTGGGCAGCAGACGGGTTATAGAGAACGGATGATTGGACGGCGTGTATCCTGGTGGTTCTTGCTTCAGGTGCTGCTGGTGCATTTGGTGATGATAATCACTGAGCAAAGAGGGATGACATCGATTCACCATTGCCGTTAGTTCGTCTTGTTGTAATTGTGAGTGATGCACGGTACCGTGTTGGCCATGACCCGTTGATGACTGTTGTCCCAGACACAGTTCAGCGTTTGCGTGAAGCATAGCCAGTGCTTCCACGTCTTTGCTGTGTGCTGAGCTAAGCATTGCTGACATATGTGATTCTGCTTTTAGAGCATCCCGGTGTGCTTGCAGATGATGATGATGGTGATGATGATGATCATCGTTGTGATGATTCTGATGATGGTCTTTTTTGCCCGGACTAGACGTTTCAATGCTATGCGATGGACTCTTGGTGTGCACCGGTCGCACGTGCTCTTTCTTGTCATCTTTAAAGCGTTTCTGGCGTCGCAGATAGCATCCGTTCTCAAACATATTCCCTGACTCTGGATGTAGAGTCCAGAAAGAACCTTTTCCCGGTTTATCTGGTGTACGTGGTACTTTTACAAAACAATCATTGAAACTCAACGAATGCCGAATCGAGTTCTGCCATCGTTGTTGATTCTGACGATAGAACGGAAACAGATCCATGATGAACTGATAGATCTCAGACAGTGTTAGCATTCTCTGGTTATTATGCTGGATTGCCATTGTAATCAAAGAGATGTACGAGTACGGTGGCTTGGCGTGTGTGTAGTTTCGACGATACGATGTGGGTTTCTCGACACGAGCACGCTGTAGTATAGCTGAGTTCGGTGATCCGTCGTCACCAAGATCTCGACTGGAATTCATAGAACCTAAAGCTGTGTAGCCACTCATACTAGTCATTGCTGCAATTCCCATATTACACGATCCCATATTGCCAAGCGGTGAGCCCATTGATCCGTAACCCATGGCACTGGCTGCACTCATACAATTACCGGTTGTCATTGCATTTAATCCAACTCCACTCATCCCATTCATTCCATTTGAGCTCAGCACATTTCCACTGATACCACCCGCACCAACACCACCCCCACCACCACCACCACCACTGAAACAGGCTACATTCTGTGGAGACACTGAAGCCAGTCCACCGGCTGTAACCGATGACATTCCCATTGAGTTCATACTGCTGTACGTCGATGCCATCGGACTCATGTTGCCACCTACACCTGGCATACTTCCGGCTGGCGACGAGTCTGGATACAACTTCTGCATACGTAATTCTTCCTCTTGTCTAAGCAAACCACACCTGCGCAGATGCACCACACTCACACATACGGAACCGGAATCAACCGTTTAATATTGTTTATATTTGTATTTGTCCACGAAATTATTGTTTATTGTCTCTGTGTGTGTGTGCGAGTGTGGGTCAGAGGTCGCGTCGCCAGGATTGGAACCTGTTGCCCGCGATTGGGCGCGATTCCGAAAGCACAAACAAACACTAGCTCATATATACATATAAATATAAGTATATATATATGTGTGTTTAATATATATATATAGAAATGCGTTTATATCTGTAGATGTATATATGCTTTTGCTATGTGTGTCCGTCGCACACAAACACACAAACACACACACACATACACACACACCAGTAGAGTCCTTTTGTTTGTTTGTGTTTATTAAGTTCAATATAATGTGATTACCGCAAACAAACTTTATCCGTCGACGTCGGCGTCGGCGTCGTTGTCGTCGGAGCGAGGCGGATTGTCGTCGCGGCTTGTGCTGCGGCGGAAAAGCACCGCGGCGCGGTGCACACGGAATCGGCACTCTGTGTATATGTGTCGCGCCCGTATATGAGTATATCTGTGTTTGTGTGTGTGTATTGTACAGTGTGTCCCAGAATTCGATGTTCAAAATCGAGAGACTGTGTCGCGTCGCGTCAGATCTATTATATTGTGAATTTGCGACTGTTTGCTTTGGCTTACTAAATACTAACAATATTCGAGACTCTGAAGTGTCTGTCGGCGGCGGCGGTGACGACGACGAGCACCTCCGAGTGTGTTTTCTAGTACGCGATCGTGTGTGTGTGTGTGTGTGTGTGTATGCCCCTTTAACGGAAAAGCGATTTTCATATGCGTTTACATTTCGATGTACTAGTGCGATATGTTTTAGCATCCCCCACTTGCTTGATACGCGATGAGTGCGCATGAGCAGCCCACACACACACTCGCATTTATCTACATATACACATGGAAATATATACATAATATATATGTTTGTATTAATATATATATCTATAAAGAAAAGCTGTGTATATCTATGTATGTATAAGTATATACGAGCTAAACGAGCAGCGAGCGTAGTATACCGATGAGAAACGCAACTGCGACACGCGATTTTATCGCTTTAACGATTATTGCCGCGTGCGTCGCATACGGCCAATCCGGACGGACCGGTTGGCGACGTGATTGCGTTGCCATGGCCGCCCGGGCTGCGCAGACTCACAACGACACGCCTGTGTGTAGAGTTCTCCGCATTTCACGCACACACACACAAACACAAGATGAAATATATATATGTATGTGTATATATAAAAACACATACATAAACGTATATAGTGGAGTTATGCTCACGACGAGCAGAGCCTGCAAAGTGATTTCTTTTCTCTCTGCACGCGCGAATTACAAATACATTTTGATTTTGTATATAATTGTACATTCTTATATACTATAGTAATATAGGTATATATATAGTATTATATGTACATGATGTTTATGTGTGTACTAGAATGCATATACATATTTATACACATGCACGCATTTTGAGACTTTAGTATATGCTTTAAATTCACTTTAATTCCGCTCGACGGAGCACACAGCTTTAACGATTCTGCTGTGAGCTTTGAATGTCATTCGTCTGTAACCGGTATGGAGAGAGAAATAGAAACACTATAGATTTTCAATAATGTCATCAAAATGCCTTCGCTCTGATTATATACTATATATATATTTATATATATATAATATCGCTAATCTTCCAAAGTAAGATATATTTTAATTTCGTTTATACGTGTATACAAAATTTAATAATAAATAATGGGCTAATATCAATCGTTAAAATGTAGTATTTAAGTTAGTTACATTAAATTAGTAAATTTTAGCCACATATAATTGAAAATTTGTATTTTTGTCTGCATTGGCTATTAAAAACGTAATAGATTACAAATATTATGTTCTTCGTTTACATAAAAACTTTATATGTATAATGATTTTATTTTATCTAGAAAATCATAAAACAAAAGTTGAGGTTTATACACAATTTGTATTTTAATAATTCTAATAATCGAATCAATATTTATTGACTAATTTGTTTTTACATTACATGAAAGTCCCTTTGTGTCAAGGTCTGTTTTACTAAATAACGTTGTGCCCCAACGGGGTTAATTACGACCGACGTCAAGGTAGTTAGGTATTGTAATTTTTCAATGGAAACATGAATCCTTAAATCTGACAGTAGTTAGTACTCTTTACATCAAAATTTAAGCAGTGCTCTTTGGCTCTGCTTACACGAACACATGCACACAAATTCATATGTTTATATGGTGATGTTGTTGTATTATCCTTAACTTTGTACGCGTGTATGTGTAGTTGTTTTTCACACAAATTGAAAACTGAAAAAAAATGGACAAAAGCTAATTTAATAAAGTATGGATGGCAATCCCCCGCTAAATATGCGATTCTGGTGTTTTGGAGCGCTAGCTCCGAACTGGCTGTCTGGGCGACGAGAAAAATATTTGTTATTTTCTTCGAGTACATACTTTTTGCCCGCCGCCGTAGTCGCCAATCCCGATCCAGTATACGCCTGGGCGAACAGTCAGCAACAACATGCGCTCCTCAAGCATGTTTTTAGGGCGATTCGTGCTCTAGTTTTTGTTGTGTTGATGATTTTTCAAAATCAAGCCAAAGAAACATCAACACACAACGAGCAAAAAAAAACAAAACATTATTTGAAATTTGACATTTCAACGCAGCATCAACGGCGGCGACGCAGTGTTTTAGCCGTGTTAGGTGACGTTCGTCATTATCGCAATATTTAAGCAGTGCTTTTTGTTCAATCCTTACAATCCTTACGTAAGGACAATCCTTAACTTTTTTGACGTCGGTCGTAATCAACCCCAAGAGATGCTAAAATATTTTTACTTGTATCATAACAACCCAACTACAATTTTTTCTCATAACACGGATCTATATCGCACAGAATTCGGTCACGTCGTGATTAAAGGTTAAATATAATACATTTTTAAAATTTCCGAGTCTTTTATACGGTCTTTAGCTCTATATGTTGCAAAATACACATATATATATGTAAAAAGATAGAAATTTTGTTATGTCAATCCTATATCATTTTTTTTCTGGATAATTTTAGAAAAAATGTTTACAATATACCTATATATCGGTCATTTTTGGTCTTGGTAAATATGGATTATTTTGGATATCCGTATATTGATCAAAAGTTTCCAAAATTTAGGTGGCTTAAAATTTTATCATTTTTTGGATTTCAAAATTTGTATAGGAATTACGGTTAATAATACATTTTGTTTTCGGAATTTGTAGGAATTATGTACAAGTAATAAATGACAATAATTTATTATAGAGACGATGAAGAGATTAATTTTCACTGTAACAAATATATTGATTATTTACAAAAAATCATCACAATCTTTAAGAAATTGCCTAAGATTTCATCACGTTCAGTACAAAAACAAATAAAAACTATATTGCAACAAATATATTAAAATTCAAATATATTTCCAAGATAAAATTATTTTAATAGAAAAATATATCTCACATTACCTTATTTTGATAAAGGTTGCCTTATAAACTCATCAACTTTCTTTGAAAATGGACTTTGGTTTGGCAAATGACCTTCTTTGGGATAATGGGAACAATGACTAAATTTATAGCTTGAAACCAAATAAAGGTCACTGGTTGTAGTCAATCAAGCATTCCTTGTATTTATTGAAGTAGTTCTAATTTATTGATATGTTGTTTAGGCATAAGCATCATAAAAAAACAAGTTTGGACCTTGGGGGTGGTGAGCTAAGTCCGCAATCTTTGATTAAAGGTACAAAAAATTGATTTTTAAAAGCATTCCTCAACGATTATTTCTACGGAAAAAGGATGTTCCATATATTTGTATAATATAAATTTCTCTACTTTTAATGTATAAATATGTTTTTTTAAGTTAATCAAACTTAAATTAAACTTTTAACAATAAAAATAAATAATCAATTTTTATATTTTATGTTTATGCTGTTGGCTATGATGATTTGCGGGTGCCGCACACGACTCTGATCATTTCTTTCTTTTCTTTCAGATTTCTTTCTTGACATGTTAATATACATACACAACATAATCTAGCATTTGCTGGAATGAGGATTTAGACATAGCAACATCTGTGGTTTTGGCCTACTGGGTATGCACAATAAAAAGAGTTTAAAACTTAAAAGGTTTCGAATATCTATACTAAATTATTATTTTCATTATTTTTGGAAAAGAGGTTATAAGTTTGCTCCACTGTAACTTGGTTCATATTAGATTTAAAATAAATATGTTTGTTCAAAATGTAAAATGTTAAGAAATTTAAATTCTTTAATAATGTGGGACATTTTATTCCAGTAGGAATAATCGCTGGGGAATTCTTTTAAAAAAGTTTTTTTGTACCTTTAATCCAATATGTCGGATTGCTCACAGCTCCAAAAGTCAAAAACTTGGACTTTTAAATGGAGCATTTGAGATGTACGGTAAAAGGCAATGGTTCTTTGGGTTCATTTGATTGCTCAACTATCTAAATTGTCAATTCTTCTCATAATACTGCTGTAATTATCTTTCCTCACGAGAGAATTACTGATCCCAATACATTTAACTCACCGTAATTATTTAACATAATAACCTATTGTACAGTCACGTACAACACGTTATCTTATCGTGTCGTACAGAGTACAGATGTATTATATCAATAAATAATTCTATTTGTGGAACTCACTATGCTTTATATTATTAAAACTATTCAATCAATAGAAGGATTCAAGATTATATGCATGAGACGAGCTTTCTGAAATCAACTAATTTGCTAAGAAACACTTTTAAAAGGACAATATGTTTTAAAATAGATACCAGCCAGCATATATATATTTTTTTGTAGTAAATGACGTCAACGGGGAAGCATCTCCCCAACTGAACTTTATTGAACAAATAAATTTTCAAATTTGTGTTTATGTAAAAAATCTCCAATTCCATAAAAAATGTACAAAAGTACAGACAATCAAAATTAAAAAAAAACATATAAATTAAACAAAAAATAAAAGATATCAAAAACAGATAAAAAATACAATAAATAATAACTTAAGTAAAAAGAAATTCAAGACAAAGAACCAAGTTTAAAAAAAACTGTCAAACTCGTATTACAATCCGCCCAAACACCGATCGAACAGCGCTACTTAACCAGACGATAACTTTTGTGGTATGGCTCGCTTTGAGTACATACTTGTACAACACTTATAAAGATTCAGGATAGGTTTTATAGATCGAGTTAATTGCCGAAACGCCTCAAGGGATATATTAAAATCTAAATTACTGTCAACATCATTAAAAGCTTCTGACAAGCGATTTATTGGCTCAGCACGTTCATGATTAGCTCTATGCCTCCTCAAACGTAGAAACACTTGTGAACGAGTCGTTCTAAATAAGACATTAAAGTCAAGAAGAAACAACAAATAAGGAGCATCAATGCGATTACACAACAGATCAAATAAGAAGAAAATAACTGCATTTTTACGACGAAAAGAGAGAGTCTCCAGAAACGGCTGCAGCTCACAGATAATTATTTCAAAGATCTCGAACTCCACGCTTCTCGAAAGCTACAGATCCCAAAACTCAAATTTAGAGATGCTTGAAAAGCGTTCATGGCGCGACACAAAACCAAAAACATTCCTACACTAAAAAGAAATTGCAATTTATGATTTTAATTTTAATTTGCGTATGCAAACCTAATATATATATACTACTTTCATACGTTTAGATTTAATTACAACATTCAAATTATATATAATATATAATTCAAATTATAGTCTGATTAAAAATAAATTATTAATTATATAATTGTATGTAAACATACATGTACAAAATATATTTTATTGTTAAATTCATTTTTTATTCAATGTTCCTGTATAATAAATTAATAAAAATATTCAATAATATACATATATTATAATGTATTACAAACCTTATGTAAACCAGAGTTTTTTACTCAATACAGAGTGTCCCGTAAGTCGAAGTAATCTATTTGAGGGCAGATATGCAAAATCATTACTGTTTAGAAAATCAAAACTTCAAAAAATATGAATAAATTATCGATAATTCTTGATATATTTGACATTAAACTTTGTGTGAAATATCTATTTTTGAAAGAAATATAATAAAATAAATAATTGGATCAAATATAAAATTATAAAATTATTGACATCATTACATTTTACCCCCTACATCCCAATTAGGATTTGGGGATAATTTATGTTTATAACTTATAAGGAAGCTTCTTATTAGGATAAAAGGGTATATATTATTTAAGTCAAATGATTATTGAAAATATTAATAAATTACAAGTCTGAATCAATACTTTTCTTACTTTGTGTTCCTAAAAAAGATATTTATGAAGATTATTTTTGTTTGTTTTTGTGTGCCCGGGATTAAATTAAATTATGTCCCAAATAGGGAATATACATTAGAGGACAAAACAAATTTTAGAATAACAATATGGCACAGAACAATTATTGGTATGATAATTGCCTATAATAATTATAATTTTTGTAAAAAAACCGTTAAAATCAATATTGCAAATTGTTAAATATTTATTGAGAAGCTCTTCACATTTTTGAAACAGTTTTTTG
>JAAAKO020005687.1:0-36681 GCA_010015015.2 Bolitophila cinerea | reverse complement strand
ATGATCTTTTTACTATTCAAAAAAATGATTTTGTCTAACAATAAAGTGTGCCCAAAAAATTCAAAATTGTACAAAAAAAAATTAATATTTTCACACAAAAAAATTTGTGCACAAAATAACCAAAAAAATGTCATTTGTGACAAAAAATGATTTATGGTAATAAAGTGTTATGCTTGTAACCAATAACAAAATTTGGGGACAATACATTTTTTTCAATGTTTTTATATATAATATTTGTTTATTAATTCAAATATGCCCAGTAGGTAATCTAAAAATGTTAATCTATAATATTTGTTTTTAAAGCTCGGTAGAATAAGTAACAAAGATATATTTAGTTCAAGAGACTCGCCAACAGATCGCAAAGCTTATGCGACTAATAAATAACGTATTTTTATTAGTTTTTATTTGCCTAACAAAATATGACTACCCCAATTCCTTTTTATCATATTGATCATCAATGTTTTTGGATAATGAGCTCTGTTATTTTTAAGATTAACATTTTTTTTGTGCATATTGCATGTTGCATGATATGTGCAATTTTAAGGATTTTAATTTTTTGTCTATGAACCCAAGAACGAAATAATTTGCCCTCGTATATAACGAGCGTAAAACGATAAAATAACAATATCTTAAACTTTCAAGATCTCTCTTAAATTATTCTGGCATTCAAAACTATTTGTTCTTTGAAATACAGATGCGCATATGTGTGTATTATTTTATTATTATTCAGCACATTCTCGGAAAACCTCACCAAACCCGTAAAACAATGCTATATTGTTGCGCATTTGAGTGTTTCGCGGCGTGACTGGATTATGTAATATTAATATGTGATGTTGCTGGGTGTATCATGCAAAACAAAACAAGTACCCACTATACACTATATATTCGCACGGAAATTCAGAAAATCGTCGAATTAGTGCGGGTATATTGGTGTAAATATGTAAACACATCAAGAGACTTAATTATTCATTATTTATGCTCGCGCGCAGATAGTGCGTGGGCGTATGTATAATGCGTGTCGTTCGCATGTTATTTTCTTCGAGCAGAAATAAAATATTTTTGTGGAATTTTGTATGTGTGTGTGTGTATAGTACATTAAATTATGTAAGTATCGCGTAATGTTGCATATACATTATACAATGTATATATAGTATATTTAATAGGCTTTGAATGCTCCCTGTTATTTTGCAAGTTAACGATGCATATATATATATATATATATATGATTATGATTATGTATTTATGTTTATATACTCATTCATGCAAATTCCTGGGTGCGGTTACTGAGCACGCGCATTGACGAGCTCAATACCGATTTACGGGAATGTCTTGGAGTTGGAGAGTGTATATCTGTATACATATATGAGTGATAACGTGTATAATTTGTTATACTCGTATTTACTAAACATATGTGCGGAAATATCTGCTATATGTGTCTAAGGCGCAAGCGGGATATCATCTTTGATTTCTTGGCATTTGGAGGCATATGGCCAGTGCAAATATAGCCAATTTCATTAGAGCTTATCATTATCATTGGATAAACTTCCAAATATGTGATATGGCTATAATTTTATAGAATATTTTTTTATTAAAAAGAATTTGGTAACAAACAAGCGTTTTTAACAAAAAAAACTTAAATGCATTTTTCCTGAAAGTAAAAGTTAACGAAATATAACCAAATCAATAACGTATTTTAACATTTGACCTTAAAAGTGACCTTATCGGTCATTTCCATTATCATATATGGAATATATTATATATATATATTCATATTCAGCGTACTAAATAAAAAAGTATACCAAATTACAAATAATTTATTTGGAAAATTTTCGATTACTTTTTAACCCACTTTCATTTATCTGATCCAGCTCAATTTTGGCCCATATTTTTATTTTCATGCGACTTAGAAAAAAATATTATAAAAAATGGAAAATTATAAAATCATTTTGAAAGAATGTTTTAAAAAATATATATATATAAGAAAAGACAGATAAAAAATAGAGAAAGGCAGAGGAGAATAAAAAGGGAGAATCTATTGAGATAAATACATAGATGAAAGAGAAATAGAGATTATCAAAAGATAGAGAGATAAGAGATACAGATGGAAAGAAAGACATTTAAAGAAAAAAGACAAAGATAGATTGGAGAAAAAGAGATAACATAGAGAAAATAGTATAAAATAACAGAAAAAAAAGAAATATTTAGATAAAGGTTTTAAAGGTTTCAAAGGGAAGCGAGCATCTATCAATTTATACTGCATTTAAACTCAGATTTAAAATAACCCAAACGACCTTTTTAATCGTTTCCCTTATCATTCTTTCTAGCGAAGCTTCCAAAACTAAAAATGTTAAGTGCAACATAAAAAGTTTGTTGCTATTTAAAAACAAATATATTCACTCAGCTTTATACTAACGCGAATTTAAATATAGCAACAATAGTTATGCGTCTAACGTCTAGCCGGAACTATTGAACACATTTTTTAACCATTAAATTCGTAATAAACAAAGTACTTAATGGTTATAATATATACTATATTATTACGTATACTTGTCAACAGTTTAAACATTTGCTGTCGCACGCCTAATCTAAATTACCGGAAAACTTGTATCTTATTACATTATATATTATGTGTTATAGCAACTGCATCCATATGTTGTGAATTCCAAAGATATACACATCTTTCATCTTATCTTCTATACAAACACGCAAGAAAACGGTCGGCCTCCGTTCTACAAGTAATATACCCACAGCACGACATCAATTGCTATAAATACAATTCACAATCGCACTTGATGCGAGCATATACAGAGCTTCTCCTACACATATAGTACATAAAGAATATATATAATACATAGCATTATGATGCTGATGTATACATTTTTATATTTTATAATATATGTTATATATGTTTTAAAGTATACGGCTTTACACCACAAGACACAGCAGACAGACACACACCGCACATGTCAAATCAATGTGTCTCATAATTGTGTTAGCAAGCGCATTCTGCCAGCACTTAAAATAAAGCATTCTGCACAAACACAACAACTATTCAAGTGTAAGTATTATTGGAGAAAATCCACTTCGAAATATATAGGATATGTATAATTGTATATCTTATAAATGTCTTCAAGCTTGAATGGAGTATCGTCGCTTTGCCTCGGACTCGTGAGTGCAAACTGCACTCAATAAATATGAATATATATATTATATACATTTGTATATATATCGCAACGCAATGTGACACATTTTTCACGCAGTTTTCAAACTGCTGGCACAGTGTGAATGCAACCCGCTTATACAAAACACATTCCAGAAGTCAATGACCTCCGGCGCTGCATGCCATAAGCGACATGCAGGCGCAGCAGCATAAAGAAAATATTTGTCCAATTGAAGTTAATTATATAGTGTGTTTTTCTTTTCGAATAAAGCCGCCGAGCCGCCCTCCGATTCGGATTGCACATAAATACATCACATGCGTGTGCACAACGGGACAAAGAAACAATTCTAAATATAGAATTCATAGTGGTTTTTATATATAGTAAATATATGTTCGAAACAAGAACATTCAATTCACCCTAAATGGAGTTTTTATTTACTCGTGCGTGATCACCACAATTCGAGGGTTTTGGAGGAAAGCATGTTATTGTAGACTATAAAGAAATATATTTATAAAATAATTAAGCAGACGTTTAAATGTTTTTCAGATATTCTTGAGAAAAAGAGTTTTATATATTTCTTCAATTCTGATATTGAGTTTGGGTGATAAAAGATAAAATTATAATAAAGGATTGTTTCAATACATTTGACGAGAGTTATGATATGTTCCTTCCAACCGGATAGTACCAGCTTTTATCGCCAAAAAATCTTTCGACCAAGAGGTTACATCCGGTCAAGACGGGTAACCAATTATTGGAATTCAATTGTTACCTCTAGAACTCTGATTTTCTAATATTTTTGTTAAATCAAAGGATTTTTTTGCGATGGAAGTGAGACAAGATATAGGAATCCATTCAAAAAGGATTTATGGAACTAAATATTGTATCTTTGAATAAAAGAACGCTTTGACTGTGAACATTATGAATTATTTGTTCTTACTTATTATCATTTTCTTCAGATTTGATATTATTTGGAAATAATTTTCTTTTTTTATTTTTATTTTTTATTTCAATTGATTTTGTAATTTTTGGAAATAAATTTTGTTAAATTTCAAGAAAATGTCTACAAACCGGAAATTATTCTTACATCATTCTCGTTTTTATGTTATTTTTTCATGATGTATCAAGGTTAATCTATGGCTATAGAGTCAGGAGGAGAAAACATGTTCTTTATATAAATCAAAGTCTCGATGTTTGCTGATTTTGTCAAAATATATTTTGGAACCGAAAATTGAAGTTATTTGTGTAAGTATCTTTTATACGGGATGATTTTAAATAATACAATGTATGCAATTGTACTGCTTCTGTCGGAATATTGTCCATCGTGGTGTATTTTATAGGCTTGGAATGTGCTCTTTTTTCAATAATGCTCCTTTAAACACTGTTGCATTAAAAAAATGTTTTGTCATAATTGTTTTTTTTTTCATTTGCGCAGGAAGATTTAGTCAAAAAAACATTTTAGTCCTTAGAAATATTGATTTATCCTATTCTAAGGAAATATGAAAAAAAAAACAAAGTCACGGTCCTTCAAAATTGACCTTATATTATAAAAAGTGAAATTAGTCAACAAATTTATTTTTGTTGAGCCGACATATTATAATATATATTATAATATGTCATGAAATTTTTGCTTTGGCGGATTCTAATGCGGCCTAATAAACGATTTTACCCAATCAAGATAAAACTTGGCCCATTGACTTGTTACCGATGACAATGCATTCTATTAAATTGTCCCTACCTCTATTAGGACGCAGAGAATTTATATGAAAATTTCTTTTTTTAGGGTTAATTATTGATTTTGGTAAATTTATTATTTTGATTTTAGAAATTCAATACGTTTTTGGAAACATAATTTCATTTCCACATGAAATTAGTTCATCATTCGCAAAAGTATTGGAATGGTCCTTCGAACCGGAAAATCAAAACCAAAATAATTACTTCCAACTCTTCCATAGAGAATAAATTAGATGCAAATATAGAAATCACACATCCAACACTTGCAAATCCACAGACAGCAATGCGGACGCCTCATCAAAATGTCCATCACACTCACATAAATAATGGTTATGTTGCGGCTGAAAGAGCGAGCGCGCGTCGTGGCCAATCGATATATACGCAAACGTCGGTCGCGTTGTCGGGACATGCGATTTTCACAAAACTATAAACATGCTATATATTATTCATAAATTATGTGAGAAACTTGAACTTGTGTCGACGAGGCGTTGCGCTAGTGCGCTATGGTTAACTTATACAAGCTTTTTATGTTTAGTAAAATTGCATTTTCATTGAGGTTACAAGTTACAAATTTTGCTTTGTTTTCTTATTTGTATAGTATATTCTAAGAAAAAAATCAATGCAATTTACATTATCATATTAAGTAAAATGTACGATGAATATATTTATATAAATATCCTTTTTTTCGTCACCATGGCTCTTAAAGCGCATTGACGTCACGAATCACTATCGTCACCACTAATCTCTGCAATTTCTCTATATTTTCTGCTTGAAGATATACACATATAAAATATACATATAAAACAATATACATATGTACACTATTACTATAATATACAAATGACGCATAAGCAGTTTGCTTGATTTTAAGCGTATCCACAAATAGACATGCGAGAATTGTATGGGCTCAACCAAAGTGACTCCGGCATCAAGTCGCTAAAAAATATAATACACTAATATTATATTGCAATATCCAATATATTCATATTTCTTAGGTCGCATTGTGTATGTGTACCGAAAAGATGGATTTTTGTCTTGACTTTGGAGATTTTTCGAAAATGCGGCAACGGACTTGTATATTCCTATAAAGACAATCTTAAAATACAAAAAAATGATATGAAGCTAAATAGTTATTCAGGGAAATATACCTATATCTTTCTCATATATAGAAAATAGTGCACACCAAAAATAAAATGAATGTGCTCCTAAAATAAAATAATGTGCACTTAAAAAAATCAGTGCTCAACGAGAAAAAAAGAGTGCTTCAAAAACATCCCGAAAGTATAATCAGCCTCAATATTATTTTTTGACGGTAGATTTTCAATTAATTTGTGGACAATTTTTAATTTTTAAAGATGCCTTTAAAAGTGAGTGTTTTATTTAACATATTTACATTTCTGTTTAATACTTTTTCATACAAAAAGTCCTAAATTGACTAATTGTTGTTGATAAAAAATGGAATTACCTAATCTCCTGCTTCCTCCCAATCTTAATTTAATATTCAGTTGGTAAAAGGAGGCTATGGAGGCAAAGACAAATGTAGCAAGCATATTTTGTCAAATGTGGCATATGATATTTGCGGCTTTGGAAAGTTAAAATACTCTTATAATTTTTTCAACAAAAATGTATATGTTGGGTTATGTTTGAAAAATAAACATAAAAATAAAAATGATTTTACTCAATTATAATTATGCTTTTCCGGTCAATCCCTAACACCTAAAGTATCAAATAAATACATGGTATTTTTTTTTATTTAACTCCGACCCTAAAGGATACTATTTTTTTTCCAATTTCTGTCATAACTTGTGTTTTACCATTTAAATAATAGACCAGTAATCGTAAATATTGAAATTTTGGACTTTTGCACAACGGAATTTTATCTCCTATCTATAACCCATATTGTTGGAAATCGTGCAAAATTGTATTACAACTTTTTATTCTATTGTATTCTCTATAACCCTCTTAATTTTTGGACAAGACATCTTGGACATCCTGTATATTATATACCTTACACATAGAAAACCAGAAACTCACGCACAAACAGAATGCAATATGCAATTATAAATATCAATGTGTGTATTTTCTATAATCCGACCGACAGCTAACACCAATCCAAAGACTTTGAGTGTATGTGTGTGTGTGAGAGATAACACACTAACTAGAGAATTCTCTCAGAAAAAATCATTATTTTCTTCTAGCCAAAGTAATTGTTTGTTTATTTTTAAATTTGTATAGTTTTATTTGTTGACCTAAATTATATAAACATTCACACTCTCACACACATATACAAGTATACACACACAGACAAACACACGCCCATGCAGTGCGAGCAGCAAGTGCGTTCGCTTAGAAAAATAAGCGGCACGCAGCAAAGAATCATTATGCAAAAATAATACAAAGAGGCGAATGGATACCCACATGAGAACGAATGAATACGAACAACGAACATATACAATTGTACATATATTATACACTATATCACGAGAATCCTAAATGTTTGCGAGTTTTTAATACATTTGAATGCTTAGTCTAAATTTCGATGGTAAAACTAGACATTTTTGTTTTGTGTATAAGGGCAAAAGATTAAGATTGAAATTGAATGTATTATCTTTTCAAAACAAAACTACTTTTTTGCTATTGTCAATCGGATAAGAACCGGCAGTTATGATGACAAAAAATCAAACATATTTAAACAAAACTCATTAAATACAATAATGAAAAATAATTTTTGCATGCTATTTTTTGTCTAATGATAATAATATGCTAAGTAATAATAAACATATACAATTCTCAACATATACATATAAAATATAATATAAATATAAATATCTATTCTGCCATGCTCGTGTAATCGCTTTTAACAATTTTCATGGCCACACAAATATAAAAATAAATCTATATTGAACGGAACGCTTGAAACAGTTATACATTCGAATTACGAGTATGGAGTATATAATATATTGTAAGTTAGGTGTATGTGTGAACGTGAGTGTGCCTGGATACGTATAATTGAATTAGGCTTTTAACTACTTGCCTTGCGGAAATCAATATAATTAACTTGTGATATCATAAAAGCCTATATATATACATATATATATATATATATATATATATTTATAGATATTTGTTTAAAACTGGAATACATTATTAAAAACATTTAGATAGGCGTCCTTTTTTGGAGAAAGTATTTATAAATGTGGTGTGAGTGTAGGTAACAAGGCGATTTGGGGTTATCTTTATTATTTATAGCTTCATAACTGATAGTTTATTTGTTTGAGTGGAAAATAAGTATATGAAAATAACAGAAATGATAAATCGGACAATTACTTTTATACTGGCTAAGCTTAGGAAATATGTGACCAAATTAATATCCCTTACAACGATAAGAAGAAACAGGATATATATTATGTATATATTTTTTGAATTATTGCTTTATTGGTAGGCGATGTTAGCAGTTATTTTCCAAAAACAAGATAATAAGGCCTTTTATATAATTTTGATGATGTTCTATATTTAACAATGATTTTTTCTATAAAAAATTTAATCTTTTTCTTCCACATCGAGAATTTTTTGTTAAACTTCAGCTTATCAAAATCTGTCAAGATTGCGTGGAGCTCGTTTGCAATTTGACTTCGGTTTTTGTGCTGAAATATTTCCATAAGCATAAATTTATGAAAAAACTTATATCATTTGTTTTATACAAATATATACTTCTCCTATTCTTTCATTAAATTCAAAACAAGTTTTATTCTGCCACCCGCTAGGGTGGTCAAAGTGTTCATTTTTAACTGAACTTTCACTTGTAATCATAAATTCTACCATTCTATAATATTTGTATTTGTACATTTATTAAATCAAAAATTTGTATAATTTTGTTAATCTAGTTCAGAGAGTCCTTCAAATACTATATTCATTGAAAAACAATTCCTGTAACCTATTAATAACTAATTTTAGTTCGCTCAACTAATTACAGAAATGGTATGACTTAAAGCCAAAATAAATACTGATCTGAAATCGTTCGTTTGACTAGAACCGTTTGAGAGTCTCATATTTTCAAATTTAAACAGAAAATCTATAAACAAGCAATTCCAGTTCCTCTTAACCTGTGTCACTCTTCAAAGGATCCAATTCTTTACATAATTTGTCAGTCTCAATCTCTCTCTATATATATTCTCAAAATTGATTTGGGTTTATTTTTATATTTCTAGCTATGTGCACTTGTTGAGACGAACATTTATTCTTCAATCGTCTGCAGGAAGTGTCAAATTATGTCACTTGATACTGTTGCACACGCACATAAAATGTGTACCGTATACATAAACCATTTAAATACATAACATATATACATTGTAAATACTTTTGCGTACGATTACTACACAGTGTACACACATACGTCTTCATTGACATAATATATTATAAATAAATATATATAATACAAGAATGCATTATATTATATTGTAATATAACGTGTGTGTGTGTGTTAGACATCAGTCGTCGTTCACTCGTTAGCGCTATACATTTTATCTTTATGGTCATCAACCAGCAAAACTCATTGTGTCACAATCACAACGCACAATAAGAAGAATTCGTCGTGCAAGAAAGTATATATATATATATATATATATATAAATATAGCTTGACAAATTCCTGAGGATATACATACATATTACATATATAAATGCTACATGCAATTATAAGTGGTCGCAACGGGTGTGATATGCGGATGGAAGATCCGGTGAGGAAGTGCTCAGACAAGTTTAACAACCAAATGACATCCTTGTCTGGCCTAGGACATCAAAATCAAGAGAATATACAAAAATAGTAATTATCATTAAACCCAGTCAGATAAAGTTGTCTAGGGACGCGACAAATGTGATGGGAGTTTTGTTTAATACCATTTTGCTTGTTTGAAGGCCATCGGCAAAATCAAAAAACTATATACTTAGTAACTTTTATTGTTTGGGTTATCTGAGAATCGGCTTTGACGACTATAATAAAATCAGCATAACAAATATATACAGCAGACACACACAAAAACAACAACAACAAGCAAACATTCACACACACACATATCAAATATTTACATAATAAACGAGTAAATAATGCAAACCGGACCGCGCCAAACCGGAAGTGCAAGTGTATGTGTTTTTGTATATGTTTTCATTGGTAAAAGTGTTGTCCCTCGATTTGTATTGTTCCAACACACGATCTTCACTTCTCTTCTCTTGTAAAAAGGAATAATAAAGGAACAAAATATAAGCTTTAAAATGTATGCACTCTCACACACACATATATGCATCGAAAACCGCTTGTAAACATAAAAAAACGTACGAATACACAAATAATATACCTATATGTAACTTGTTTTGCGATGTTTTTTTATATATTTATTTCACTCGGTTTAAATTTTAAGGTCATTCAGTGGAGTGAACGTTTTATTTGTTTGCTACGAGAGTGCTGTCATTGCTGCACATACTCACTCACATTTACATAATATCAAAATTATTATAATTAAAGAATTACGCGTGAAAGTCCCGTTTTAGGGCCGGCCATGTCCTTGGTCATTTAAATTAATGTACCTTCTAAAACCCAATATTATAATACCCGCGAACGAGAGAAACACATTCAAATACACGAGTCGTGTGTAAAATAGCAAAAACGTACGTGGTGCGTGCTTGTATATGTGTTGGGGTGTGACTGCACGACGAGGACGACGACTATGAAGAACTCGAGAGCCTCACCCTTAAAATATCTGTAAAAAATACAAGAAAACCTAGCTAGAACTTACACGATGATGGTTTGCATATACAGATGATGATGATGATGATGTTTTGGTATTGGTAATGGTAATCCGTGTTTAGTAATCCATGCAGAAGCAGCACTCCATTTCAGATACACAGACAAAACTTACAAAATATATATGTATATATAAAATCACTGCACTTGGAATCGTCGTCGTCGTAGACAACAAAAACAATTATTCAATTCTCGCACATTCAATGGAATCTACACACTACTACTACTACACGCTGCGCCTTTCGCAATATATATTTTATGTGAGTGTGTGTGTGTGTTGTGTGTTGGTTAATTTTCACAAACACACTTGCAAACAACACTTTGGCACTGGGTTGTATACGCGAGTAAATTGAGTAAACGAAAAATCACTGGCGCGCGCGAATTACACAAAATTTATTATCAAATTCACCTTTTGTAATTAACAATTTGTGTGTTTTAATTTTGGAGGATACTAATATAGTTGGGATGCGATGCGCGTATGCGAGCGTATGTCGCGGACCGTCTGTGTGTGTGGGTACTGGGTACTGAGTAGTACAAAACTACGTTTCTTTTTGCGTTGCGCTGAACGTGAACGCTACTACTACACTCTAAAACTGCTCTGAATCTGATCCCTGATCCGCCATTACTGTTTTTAGTTGATGGAGCTTTGCGTAGTTTTGTCAGTAATCGGGTAACACGAATGCTACACTATTTTTTAGTATTGCCCGGTGTGCGACAATGTACCTTTTAGTACCTATTGTCACATATAGATGGAACATGATTTAGAAAGATGATTTTTTGAGATTAAATTTTTATGACTTTTTAAGTATATATATCGAGAAATATATGATAAGAATTAATCGAGAATTAATCGAAAATATTAAATTGGAAAAATTTAAATTTCGTATAGTTAAAAATAATCGCATTATGAAAATAGACAAATTCTGAAATACCTTTTACTAAAGTTTGTAGGAATACAACGGATGACAATGCCGTATAATACACAAATAGATTAGCCTCAAATTGCACTGGAAATACTGTTAATGTAATTTATGAGTAAAATCTATTGCAATTTGCAATGGAGCTTTTTTGAACACACACAAGATGTCACCAATATCGGTAAGAATTATTATCGGTCTCTCACACAACGACACGTTCAAAGAGCACTAGAATCGCAACGTTCATGTGTGTTGACAAAATTAAACGTCAAAACGAAACTAGCGAAACGTCAAAATCAAATCAAGACAAATTTGTGCGTCGAGCGCACGTGTGTGTATATTCTTTCTACAAAAATCTGTTAAAATGGTAAATATATATTTGTGCGTTATATTTGTAGCCCGTCGGCGAAACGACAAGACCCAAAATCAAACCGAACCAACCAATCTCAACTAATCCTGAGCCAAACTTCTAATGCTGTGTGTGTGCAATGCATTCCCGTAACTAACTTATTATTGTTTTCTAACCCCACTTTAGACAGATGTACTGGAAGGATTTGGTGTGCACCCAAAACACCACAGTGATGACATCAATCATGGACGCTTCACAAAGGCACCCCGAGGTAAGAAGGGAGGTGGTGGGTTTCAAGGTATGGGCCTTAGTTTCGATGTGCTGAAGGGTATCACAAAGCGAGGCTACAAGATTCCGACGCCGATTCAGCGTAAGGTAAGTGTATCTGTATTTAAACTATTTGTAGTTCAATATCTCATATGTAAATTTACGTTTCGTATCAGACAATTCCCTTAATCCTGGAGGGACGTGACGTTGTTGCTATGGCCAAAACCGGATCCGGTAAAACTGCGTGTTTCCTTATTCCTCTGTTCGAGAAGCTAAAGCGTCGCGAACCAAATGCCGGTGCCCGTGCTCTCATTCTATCGCCCACCCGCGAGTTGGCCATTCAAACGTTCAAATTCATCAAAGAAATTGGAAAATTCATGGACCTTAAGATTGTGCTCGTACTCGGTGGAGATCCGATGGCCTCACAGTTTTCGGCCATGCATACATGTCCGGATGTCATCGTAGCCACACCAGGTCGATTCCTGCATTTGTGCGTTGAAATGGACCTGAAGCTGAATTCAATTCGTAAGAACAATGTTTCTATTTATAAATGTTTTATATTTGCTAATTTGTTGCCCGTTTCCAGAGTACGTGGTTTTTGATGAAGCCGATCGTTTGTTTGAAATGGGTTTCGGAGAACAGCTCAACGAAACATTGCATCGTTTGCCCGAATCCAAGCAAATGGTGATGTTCAGTGCTACGTTGCCCAAGTTGCTTGTTGACTTCGCCAAAGCTGGTCTCGGTGATCCTGTTCTGATTCGTTTGGACGTAGAATCAAAGTTACCCGAGGGACTAACGCTTAAGTTCGTCCATTGTCGACCGGACGAACGTTATTCCACACTGATTTCTTTGCTGAAATACATTGTACCCAAGGATGCACAAACCGTTGTATTTGCCGGTACCCAGCATCACGTGGAGCTCATTTCATATGTAAGTGTGACTGTGGATTATATATTAAGTTTTTTGCGATAACTGTTCTTGTTTATTTAGCTTCTTACACAAGCAGACATCTCGAACACTCTGATCTACTCAACAATGGATCCGTCGGCGCGTAAAATTAACACAGCCAAGTTTCAGTTTAAGAAGGTGTCCGTTCTGGTCGTGACAGACGTAGCGGCCCGTGGTATCGACATTCCCAGCTTGGATTATGTCATAAACGTTCATTTCCCTGGCAAGCCAAAGTTGTTTGTTCACAGAGTCGGTAAGAAAAATAACCTTCTAAAAAATAAAAAATAAAAGTTTAAATTTAATCTAATTTATTTGTTGTTTATTTTAGGTCGTTGCGCTCGTGCCGGTCGCAAGGGTACTGCCTACTCGATCTTTTCTACAGACGACGAGGCGCATCTGCTTGATCTGCACTTGTTCTTGAACAGACCGTTCAATATAAATGATCAATCGGCTATCGGCATCGTACCACAGGATGTGCTCGAAGAGGAACACTCCACCGTCATGGAGTGGCTAGCAAATCAACACATTGTAATACCTCCTTCAATTTTCAGTTTCATACATAAAAAATCTAATTGTATTTTTTTGTTTTCAGTCTGGTGTCTATAGAACTAGTATAAACGCTTACAAGAAGTATCTGAGCACCAGGCCGCCAGCATCGGTGGACTCAAACAAGCGTGTGAAAAATATTAAATTCTTTGCTTTGACCACAATCGACGACTTCAATGAAACGGGTCGCACAACAATCTCGTACGATAACACCAACAATCCGTTTGGAGAGACCAAAGAGATTAAGTTTAATCTAAAAGATGAGCTGGTGGCCAAGATGAAGCGCTATCGTCCTATTGGTGTAAGTTAGCTAGAAGCCATGTCGTACGTTTTTTCTCTAGCTAATGATCTTCTAAATTGCAGACGGTGTTTGAGCTAAATCCCCAGCAGAAATCCATTCAGTTCCAGATCATGAAGGAGAAACGCGCAGCTCACGGAGAAATGATTACCAGATTCCAGCGCAAAGTCGAAGAGATCGAGAAAGAGCAAGAGAACAATTTCCTTGAGACAGCTGTAAGTATAGTTTTCCTTAAATGTTTAATATTGTATATTTTATTCTTCTCTACCGTAGACCCCCTCTGAACCATCAGCGGCCGAAATTAAAACCGCCTTCGACAAAGTGGTAACTTCAAAGAAACGCGAGAACACCGACAGTCTGTACGCACGCAAACAAAAAAAACCGAAGCGCTCGGCACCGGCTAAGGATGAAAACTACGTTCCATACGAATCAGCGGACAAACACACCGAAGACGGTCTCCAGATCAATACATTCGAGCAGCAAGCACAGAAGGCCGAATTCAGTATACAGGACAAGGTGGAGGAGGTCAAGTTCAAGCCGGGCCAACAACGGTGGGATCGTATCAAGAAGAAAATGGTACCCGTACAGGATCCGCGAGCGAATAAGATTCGCACAGAGTCTGGCATATGGATTCCTGCAACGTACAAGACCGGTCGGTATGCTGACTGGAAGGAGAAGACAAAGATCGAGGAGCAGGTTTACAAGGAGGTTGGTGAGGAGCAAGGTACGCATTGTGATAAATCTGGCAGATACTGTCTCAAGCAAATTATAACAATCTAAAAATTCACTTGTTTAGGTTCCCACGAACAACGTCACCCGACAACACGCTGGGGTCGTCACATGGCCAAACAGGAGTCAAAGAAACTACCAACAGGTGCTACCGGCCGTGACCGTGAACTCCTGAAACCCGAACAGATCGTGAAGCAGCGAATGCGTCTGGAGCTTATTAAGCGTAAGGAGAACACGAACCGTCTGAAGAAGAACGCCAATCGCAAGAAGCACATGAAATCGAAGAGCAAGAGCGGCGGTGGCAAGGGTGGCAAAAGATAAATAATCTGTAAAATCAAATTATTATTTTATGTAAAAGAAAAAAACGTAAATGTATAATAATAATAATAAACGGATATATTTACACACAAATATGGGGTTTGGTACGCTTTTAAAAAAAGTTCCGGCGCACGTCCTCAACGTGTTTTTTTTTGTTTGTTTCAAATATAACTAGTATATATTTAAAGATATTAATAATAATAATAAAAAAATGTTTACGACAACATTCCGAGCGTATTGTGTGTGTGTGTGTGGATACTGTGTACATACAAAAGTATTGATTTTTTGTTAACTAATTAGTTCATATGGAGCTGTTGGGTATGTACTACGAGATAGTGTATTGTCGGCTGGCACGCTCCTCTTTCTCTAAGTCTTTTTCCTGCTCGAGTCGTTCGAGACGCACTTTGTATTCATCGTTTTGCTTTTGGGATAGCTCCAGTTGCTTGCGAAGCTCGTCAGTTTGCTTCTTTAGTTCGAGCAGCTGTCGCTCGATCTCTGAGATGCCCATCGGTTCGGGCTTCGGATGATTGCTCTGTGACAGGGGTGCGGTTGTGATGACCGATGTGGCAACTGCCGCATGTGAACTGGCTATCGGGTAGGTTCGTTG
Source organism: Bolitophila cinerea (assembly GCA_010015015.2). Classification (NCBI taxonomy): domain Eukaryota; kingdom Metazoa; phylum Arthropoda; class Insecta; order Diptera; family Mycetophilidae; genus Bolitophila; species Bolitophila cinerea. Next base: position 21,014 of record JAAAKO020005687.1, on the reverse strand, counting down.
TGTACCTGCGGTCAGGCCAGGTAGTTTGTGTGGTATACTACTGCTGCTGCTTGTCCCAGGTGACGCAGAAGCGAATGAGACCCGCGACAGTGATTCTACGCTGTCATGATCTGTGTTTAGTACAGGTTTCTGAATGTGCTGTAAATGATGGTGACCGATAGGTTTTATACCCGTTATTTTGATTTCGTTGAGTCCAGTCTAGAAAAATACAAAGTAAATGTTTGAAACTTGTTTTAATAAGTGTCTGGAAAAGGCATAGAGTCGTCTATTACGTTTCATAGTAAACAATGAAAAAAATCGAAAGAGTGTTCATTAGAAAATCTTTTGGAGAGGATGAGATTTGCTCGGTGGATTGTTAGAACAATGCGTGGAAAATAAAAGACAGAATTGACATAGCCTTGGGTTACATGCCAGAAATCTAGAGGAATGTCCGCGTTGCTAGTATTCCAGGAATGTGGCAATTTGCTAATGTACGCACTATGACCTCAAACGGAATGTGTCGAAATAATAAATTTGTCAACTATTTTAAAGAGTATAGTTCTCGAAACCCACGCTTTTTGAAACAAATACTTCTCAAACCATATAACGGAAATTGGACCTTCTTGAAATAATAAAAACAAAATGCAAGACCTACCTTTATCGTGCCTCCAGTCGACAGTTGCACTGACTTCATTTTATTAATAATCGGTGGTTTCGCTTTGTTCTTGACCAACTGTGACAGAATGTTAGCATTTGAGAGGCTCGATAGTGTCTGGTACCTACAAAAAAAAATTCAACTTTCTGTAATTTTCCTAATCTCATCTTCTGCCTTTTTTGAAACTCACTTTATCGCACCACCGTTCACCGATGCATCACCACCATTCGACATTTTGTTCAGAGTACTCGACACATTTCCGCCACCGCACATTTGTTTAAACGTTTCCGCCGAAACGATTTTAATCACTTTGTTCGTTGTTTTCAATGGCAGATGTTTGGCTGGCATCAAAATGGCGGGTTTCTTGCGCACGGTGACCGTGTTCAGTTTCGCGGGGACGATAACGGATATTGATGCCGCTGGCGGCGTAGGTGTAGCCAGCGTTGGTAGTTCTGTCGTAACGATCGGGGCCGCCGCGGGCGCGGAGACTCGCTTAAACGTTGGATCGTTTAGAATTAGTTTGCCGGCATCGGAGAGTACAAGTTTGCGACCGCTTTGCAGTGCTGAATTCAGTAGTGTACTGTCGGTATCGTCCAACATCGAGATTCCGTGATCCTTGAGCATTTGCAGGGTAGATGTGTCCACCGAGGAGGCTGGTGAAGCTAAAATATAATGTGCATACGCATTACGATAATAAATAGGCTGGAGGATAGTGTATACTGTCTCTTACATCCGTTAAGTCGATCACTTGGTGGGTAGTTTGCCTTGTAGGTAGGACTAGCCTCGGGCGAGGAGTAAATAATGTTTGCGTCGTAATCGACCGAATCGTCCTGTTGCATAATTTCAGGAGGTGGTTCATCGCGATTCGTCTGATTCAGTTCAAACATTAGAGCATCGGTGGCTTGTTGCTATAACATAATAACAATAAACTCAATAATTCTTAAATCTATATTGCACAACACAAACCTGTTCGGGATCCACTAATTTCATCTTGAACGTTAGCAGCTCCTGAAACACGTCTGTTTGTTCCGTTTCAATAGCCAGGTTTATTGGAGACTTGTCAAACTTTGATTTAAGTGTTGGATCGGCACCATACCGCAACAGCATATCAACGATCTTTTTGTGACGCTTCTGAACGCTCCAGTGCAACGGTGACATTTTTAACTGTAAACAGAGATACATAAATATTTTAGATTCAAATATAAATACTAAAAATCAAAGTCTTACCATATCCAAAGCGTCCACTTCGCACTTGTTGCTCAACAACAGCTCAACGATTTGCTCGTGACCTTCGAACACAGCAAAATGCAACGGTGTTCGATCGACCTTCGTGCGTGCGTCCTTGCATATGCCGGCCCGTATTAGCACATCGCACGTGTCGTAGTGATTGTGTATGGCGGCCAGGTGCAATGGTGATGTGCCCAACTGAAATAATCACGAGGCAAATCAATACATATTTTCTTTGTACATTTCATAATTCGCTTATATTACCCAGTCCGTTGTGAATGGGGCACCGCGACTCATTAGCTCATGCACTTTTGTTGTTTCACCCTCCTTGGCACAGTGTAACAGCATTTTACCGAGGTCCATCACTGAAACAACGGGTTTAGTTGCCTGTAATGTACCGCCAAGCTCTACCTGTAAAAGTATTCTTTATTTATTTACTCCGACTACACATTTCTAAACAAACACATAAATATAAATCATAACAAAACAATTATTTTGTGGTTATGTTTATTGAATTGTTCAAAAATTAACTTGATAATTCACAGCACAAGTAAAATGCACTGGCAAAACACGTACCGGTATAAGAGCACTTGCGTCCAGTCCAACATTGTCTGGCCATATCACTTCGGTTTTCATACTAGCCAAAATCTTGTCCATGCTGCACGGATTTTGTTTCGACTGGTGTTGTTGTTGTTTTGGGTGTGTTGGTGATTGTGTGTTGTTGTTTTGATAAAAGGTAAATAAACGTCAAAACAACACCTCCGCACGTCTACAATGGTAAATTGAAAAAAAATGTTTTATTGATAAAAATCGAATTAAATGATCGCATTATATAAATTTATAGTAACAAACAATTTCATTAATAAATGATATAAAATCCAATCATGTAATTGTGATAACACTCGCGATTCGATAGTTCGTACCATTTGCATTTTTGATTTTGACAGCCGCGATAGCGACGCAAGCCCGAACAAGTCGACAAATATGGATGCCATGGTTAAAAATAGCATGTGAGTGTGAGTGACTGCACAACACACGAATTTCTGAATAACATTTATAAAACTAACAAAAACTCTCTCGAATAAATGAACTTCCACAGAAAATAAAACGGTTCGCATGCGCAAAAACAACCCGACCGATACACGCACACACACATGCACACAACCGTCGGTGGCACGGACACATTTGTAATAACAACACAGGATGAGCGATATGAGCGAGATTCTAGCAATGGCCCAAGTCGCGGCCATTAGGTTCCTTTTCCGTTTTGTGCAAAGCGGAAGTTAAAAATTACTCGAATATAGCCGCGAAATGGTAATCCGCGCGCTTGAGACCGCGCAATGGGGCGAAACGGGGCTGCGCCGTATTTTATTACCTGGCAACAGTTGAATTTAGTTGATTTTCTCCATAGAAATCCCCGTTAAACGAGCACAATGGCACAATGGCGTGTTTCTTGCCATGGAAGAATTTTGACAGGGCGGCCATTCTTGTCGAATATTTCGGGCTACGGTCGGTTGTGCAGAGTGCAGACGGTCGTTTTGTGGTTTGTGGCTTTGGTGTACTGCGTGCGCACATTGCGTGGCGTAAATTTGAAGACCGGATGTGCGGAGCAAATTTAATAATTTCGCGTTGTCGTTGGGAAAATTTATTATATATGGAATAATGGTCTAAGAGGGGCTCGTCCTTTACTCCATACTTTATAGCATATATACTAGACACTTTTTCTTCATTTTAATACATATTATTACTAGAGCTCATATATAATTAAACTTTTACTTAACATTTTTAAAATGCTATAAATAATAATAATAATTATTATTATTATACGGTTATTAACATAAAAAGGACAAATGGTGACCTACAAACATATTATTATTAGTTTCACATGTAAATTAGAAGTTCTTGTTTCTTTTTAATTATACTTTCAATTTTTGCAATTTTATCATCCATTTTCCAAAATGTTTTTTCTTTCTTTTTTATTTTTAAATATAAAATGTTATTTCGAGATTCTCTTCCTCTTAAAACATAATTCCTAACCTTCAAAACACTTCTCCTATCAATATTTTAGATTAATAATAATATTTGTTGTGATCTTCCAAAACACTCGTTACCCTCTTCTGTAATTCCTTTGTACCTGCTGATAAGTGTTTCCGTTACTTACAATTCTTTCAGATACAAGATAAATGTTAACATTCTCAAACAGTTCCCTCGATCAAAATGATTTTTATAATTACAGCTTTATGATGATAAATGATAAATAACAGCTCATTTTTATAATATTTTTTCGTGCACTAAGCAAATATCCATGACCACAACATAAAGATTTTTTTAAACTTGATCTAATTTTTAGTAAGGTTGGAATATTGTTTTTAATATTTCTTTTGGATGGCCATTGTTCATTGGAAAATATAAAAAACAATTTCGGAAAAATTTGGTCACATTCATTTAAATTAAAAAATAGAAATATAATTATCATTACCCATCCGAAAATATAGATAAATATAGTCACTAAAAAAACCTACTAAATTAGTACTGATTACTGAAGAAAAATAGCGTAGTTTTACTTTATAATTTTATAGATAAAAGGCCTCCTTTTTTGTCTACATAAAACCCTAGGACCCGAGATATATGCCTTCAAAGTAGTTTTTTTAATGGACAAAGGACGTCCACTTTTGCCTGAAGACTACCCTCAAAAATAAGGCACATCCATTTTTTACAAAGTCCTAAGGACTCTGGATTGCAGCCGTATATATATATTATATGTATAATAATATATAAATTTATATCAATTGTCTGAAACCGGGACAAATCTTTTTCCAGGATACCTTTTTCGGTATCCTGAAGAATTACGGTTTTCCACATAGCCTGAGATTTTTTTAGAGGAGGGTGTTTTGTTATAGTTGTGTTACGATGAGGCGATACATAATACGTAATATATGGACGGCTCCATACATTTTCATCCCTTTTGTCATATTCTCTCTAACAAACCCTTAGAACCAAACCAAAAATCCTTTTCAATATTTTTTATTGTTTAGTTTCTACATATTTTATTAGTAGATTCATAAATAATAATCAATAGCGCTTAAATAAGTTATTCTGTTTAAATTGCATAAGTGCATGTGTGTTTACTGTTATATATATAGTTATATATATATATATATATATAGTATTATTTTGTTATAAATAATTCGTCAAACTTATATCGTTTTTGTGTTAACGATCATATCACTCGGCGGCTTTTGAAATTCGCCTATAAGAAATCCGTCGACTTTACTCGAATTCCGAATTAGAGACCTACTCAAAATCCGTCCTAAACTTAATAATGCTTAATACTATTATTAATATTTTATATATGTATATATGTATGTAATTGATAGTTTTTATATGTATATAGATGCATATATGGTATATAATTAGTATCATATATAGTTCACCAGGCAGTTAAACAAAGTTTATGTAATTATATACTTCTAGTAGAACAACTAATAAAAAATATTATAAACGTTATTTCTTCTTATTCTTATGTAGTATAACAGTTTTCCTATACAGAGTCTTATAACAGTTAAATTTGTTGTGTTTTGTTGTTACATAGAAAAATAATACGTTTTTTTATAGTGACTTATTTTCTATTTTTTCTTATTATTGTTTATGTTGCTTCTAAAGCTATATTATATGTTTGTGTGTAAGCTGCATTAAATGCGCTGCTGCGTATATTTTGCGATAAAGACAAAGTGCATGCGGTGCCGGATTTAACGGGTAGACAAATAATATAATTGTAATGTCGATATGGATTTATTTTAGGCTTAAAATGCTTCATCATTCATTTTGTGCTCTTGTGCATTAAAGCGCTCAATTTTATTATTAAACAAATGTTTCTTACCGCACGTAAATAAAATTAGTTTTTGGTCTTTATAGTTTTTTTGGCTATTAAATAAATTACCATTGAATACATAAAAAAACATATGCCATACATTTTCTGGAAATGTACGTTATTTCCTATAATAATTTTATTAGTGACAAATACCATAATATTGCTTTATATTTTAATTGCTAACTTATCATAATTATAATTAAGTTTCAATGTAAAACATTACAAATAAGTAATGCCTAATATTGTTTATTGCATTTTTAATATAGCTTCTTAAAATAACAAAAAAATACAAACAGAAAAATCTTAATTATTTAATTGAATGCGTGGGCGCTAATCGCCTATATTATATTCCCACAGTCTAAATATTCCTGACAGCTAATTAGCAGTGTATTTACAAACATGCTTTTATTTCAATAGTTTAATTCTTATTTTAATCTTTTATAAGATACTATTTATAAAAATCATTAATCAAATATTCAAAAAGAAAAGTTACTGTTTACTTATGTACAATTGACTTAATCTAACTTCATTAAGTTTGCTGAAAACACCTTCACCTTGTTTATGAAGATGTTGTCAGCAAACTAATGAAGTTAAATTAAGTACATTGTACGATAATAAAAAAAATTTGTATTTGTAATAATATTGGGTCATTTATTCTGTTTCGGGTAATTGTATGTTATTCATATCAGGCAATTTTTATTTCATATTATTTTGGGCAATTGTGGGATTACCCCATGTTGAGTAGGGTGATTCAGACATTTCATTTTTATTATAAACGGAAACCTGACAGGCGAAACCTAAGATTTTATAAAAAAATTGAAAGGAGGTTTATCAAGCATAATAATACCAGCCAAAAAACAATATAGGTTAATTAGTGTGTTCAATAACTATTGTGGACTGAGCTCTGGATTTGGAAAAAGAAGTTTTTTAACTGACCGAGTTGGACGGTTTCATCTTTCATAATCTGGCTCTTTAAGGTAGCGAGCAGCCTATGAAATAAATCACCGTAAAGGTGTTTGGATAAATCATTGGCTTGGCATTTCTCTTTATTTATTCTATTTTTTGCAATAAATTGAGGACCAGAGTTGGAACGGGAATAGGCAGTAATACTCTGTTTTAGAAAATATGGGATAGTGTTTGAAGTTTTTCCATAAAAGTACATTGAAAGTACGAGTAGTTAGAGTATACATAATTTGTATGGTTCTTTTTCAAAAAGTGGCTGGAGTAAATCAGTTTCTATTGTTCTTTATAAGTAAGAATATCTGATTACAAAAATATCCTTAATATGGTTCTTTAAAATAACATTCAACGATTTGTATTTGAAGTACCTAAATATTCATGATTAAATTTCTATGGCTCTTTATACAGTACATTCAAAGTAGCTGATTATGAATTAGAATGGTTTATGTATAGTATATACATTTTTATGATTCAATTTCTATAGTTGCTTTAAGACTACATTCAAAGTAGTTGAAGTACAAATCAATTTTCATAATTCAATTCTTTCAGAGTACATTCAAATTATTTTTATAACTTTTCCACTTTTAAAATTGTATGATTCTTTTTACTTGGGAAAGAATTTTACTTAAATTTATCATTTTGTCACAGCAATTGTCGAAATTTCTACATTACTATATTCCTTATTCTGACAACAAATATGGTCGCGCTAAATAAACTCATTTGGTAGTCGGAGGTATTTCCGAATAATATTTGCCTTTTTATTATTATTTATAATTGAATATTCGCCAAGAAGGAATGGGAAGTTTTCCCATTTATCTTTGTGGTCGAGAAAAAAAACACTAAAAACGGATTCTTTATAAATCCGATAATCTTAAATAAAAAAAAATAAAAAAACTTTTAACATTAAATATTTTTGAGCTTATAACAATTTTTGATCAATATAATTTGAAATTATTTAGATTATACCACGCTTTCCAATTATAGTGAAATTTACTTTCAAATAAAATCCATTGAACAAGTATTTTCAATTCTCAGTCGGCGCACTTTTCCAATAGCTAAGAAAAACGTAGCCTAAATCAAGAAAAAATACAAGAGACAGACCATTCTGAACCCGTAAAAATTAACCCGAAATAATCTAGATTTTATATAAAAAAACAAACGAATTTTCATTTAAACTTACTATTTAACCTACATTTTTAAAGGAAGACACGAACAATCTATCGTAACATTTTTACATGATAATTAACAATTAAGCTTTGCGCAAAGCTTCCAAAAAAACAAACAAAAAGCTCTCTATATGAAATTCGTGAGTGAGCTCTGAACGAGTGCATAGATATCAGGTACGGTAATTAATAAATATTTGTAAATGTATATATAGGTATTTCAAAAGCCGATAACATCTAAATCAAGAGAGCACACATCGCTCTGCCCTCGTGTATAATCCACAGTATTTATCCTCAACACACGGCTGTGTTGTGTATTAGTAGTAATAAAAATAATAACAATATTTGTGTACTGTGTGTTTAATGTTTTTCTTCTTATGTACGGGTGTAAGTTTGTGTATACAAAATGTTTCGTAAAAAAATAAAGTTGAAAAAATAACAATAATTTTAGAGCACTATTTACATGGAAATAAATAATTAGATTTAAGTATATTAAATAAGGGTACTGTCACACACTCATGACCGCTGTGTGGTCGTAAGTGTGATGTCTGATTCTGTGCGTATGCCCAATGCCGGACTATTTTGAGACGAGCTGTCCGAATTGAGACCGCCCGTCGATACCGATGCCGTCACCACCGATGTCGTTGTGGTCGTCGCCACCGATGGATTCCGCTGATGCGTTGGACTTTGTGATGGCGTTGTGTTCATACTCTTTGACTTGCGAAACCAATTGCCGATTCTCTTGCGTCCCAGAGAGTTTGTGTGGTACTCATAAGCGGTAGCCGTCGGCTGTTTGTGTAGCTTACGAGATTTCTTGGGCAGTGTGTCACCTTTCTTAAATTTCGCTGCCGCCTGAGATTCGGTGCGCACTTCAGCTGCGTCACCACCGATGTCATTTCCGGAGGATTGCTCAACAACGTCCACGGCACGCTCTTGCAAATGCAGAACATTATCATCGTCGACAGGAGCGTTTGCCGACTGTGGTGTACTGTCTAGTGACTCACTGTGCTCGGCACGATCACTGCTATACTCTCGATCGGACAGTGTGTCGTCGTCATTGCCAGCCAGCTCTGAGACGAACAAACTCTGGCCGCAGAACTGTCGTTCCGCTGAGAGTGTATTCAGGAATCGCAGTTTACTGCTACTGCTTCGAAAACAAAAGTCAAACCATTTGTTGCGGGTGTCACAGTAGACGCGCAGTGCGTTCTTGAGGGTGATGCCGAAGATTTTCCCATCGGGTAGATTTAAAATGCGACAGTTGTCGAGAAAGATGCGTCCTTTGTAGATGTAGTTGGTGCGTTTCAGCATATCTTTCTTGCAGTAGACCAGCTGGCGATCGAACAGGAATAGGGTGTAGGTGTTGTTCCACAGGTTTGGTGTCATGCGAATGGCATCCGTCTGAAGGAACAGACGAGAACTGTGCACATTGATGGCGGGTCCTTGAAAGTTGTCGAAACGTGACTGCAGGCGTGTTAGGTACTCGCTGTGACGTTTGCCTAGATTAAAAAAACAATATTAAATCTATATACAAGATAATGATAAATTATATTAGCTAACCTTCATTAACCATTTCGGTGACACGCTTCATAGCTGCCAATGCTAGCTCAAACGTTTCTTTGGAATCGAGTGCCTCCGGCTCCGTAGCGGTGCTGGACTCCAGTGCAGGCCGATCGGCACTGTACTTGACTAGTTCGCTCAGGTGAAGCGGATAACGACAGATTCGTTGAATAGGTGCCAGAAGATGTGCCGAAAGCGGAAGCTCTGGTAAATTCTGACTTAGTCGACAGCTGAAAATCAGAGACAAAGTGTTGTTGCCGCGGTAAATTAAGCGTGTTGTGTAGGAATACTTACTTTTCCAGGATTATCGCAGCGTCGATGTTTCCTGAGTAGCACTCAAGCTCCATCAGGGCTCTGGAATATGAATTGCAGTACGTAGAGTACACCATAAATGCCGATTGCTGCAAAGATGTCAAAAATTTAATAAATAATATTTTTGAGTTAAAAATTAAACTATTTAGATATTTTACTCACATATTCCAAGAACGTTTCGGCTATTGTGTGCTGCTCGACGGCCACTCGCAAAGCCTCCAAGAAGGACTGCTGGAAGCGCCAGATCTTTTCGATATTCGAGAAAATCAAAATCAAACTGTCCGGTGGAAAGATGTCCGAGCGTTGCCGCAAAACTTTCAGGTATCTGCCCAGTAATAGATAGAGAAAATAAGATTTTGAATGTTAAATGATTTTTAAAGAACACGAACCCAACGCAGATCGACGTCAGCAGCTTCACGTAGTTCACTTCTGTGCTCAGAAGCTCTTTGATGACACTGTCCTGGATTGCTTCAGCGTTCAGCGGTGGTGACACACTGGGCCCGATGATACTGTTTTGCTCGCTCAGCAGACTAGAAGATTGCTTCAAAAAACTAATATCACAGTTCTTGGCTTCGACCAAACCGATGGGAGCGGTGGAGTAGGCTGCTTTGTCGACTGGCAGCGGTGGGTTTCGCAGTGGCCTGGGAAATGGTGGAATAATCTGTTGCAAAGATATTTTTGTTAGTTTGATGGAAAAAGTATTAGGGAAATGTGCGTCTTGCCTTAACGAAATCTTTCGGAAACCATCCTTCCTGCACGGGGGAAATCTCATCGGTGGGTGTCACAACTGCATCATGCCGCACCTGACCCCACCACCATGGACCCGGGTCGCGACGCATCACCTCGATAAGAGCACCTTTTTCTAGAGCTAATTCCTGTGAGCCAGCCGGTTGAAAGGGATAAAGTACCTCAGCAAAGGTACTGTTCGAGATGACAGGTGGGACACGAATCTCGGGAGCGCTCTTTTCGTGCGGTATACATTCGTCGTCTGTGTCACTTTCAAAGGGTCCTAAAAAAGGTTAATAAAAATGTTTTAAAAATATAATAATAATTGAGATTGAGGAGTACCTACCATTTGACTCTCGATTCAGTCCGGACGGCTGACTTAGCGAGCGGCCATGTCGTGGTGATCCGTGGGCCTCCTTGCTACGACTCACGTATGCTTTAACAGCAGCCGCAGACACAGCTGATACTTTCGCGGAATTGGCTCGACGCACCTGCTGACTGCCCGCACCACTGCTGGTGTTCGGTGAACGTCGTTCAAGTCTATCGGCACCTCCGTGCTGTAGATGAGCACTATCGTCTGGCTCGAGTTCCACTTGAATGCCTGAGTCACCACTGTTACATTTGTCGCGTCGTTGGTGCTTGGCCTTTCGGCGTTCCTTACTTGAACGCCACATTAACGGTCCGAATCGATAGGTGGCCGAATCACTGGAATGGTCTAAACTGCTCGAGGTGGTTGCAGCGCTGTTCATGGTCGACGATGGTGGCTGTGGTGGTGTCACTGCTGTTTTACTCTTGAGCTGAGTAAAGGTGTTCTTGAGTTTCTGCAGTACACTGCCCGCGGGCTGTCCATTTGTTTGGGTCATATGAACGGAATGGTGATGGTCCGTGGTGATATTATCGTGGTTGTCATTGAATCGTTCGCCGGCAAATGGCAGCGCCGCCGGAACGATAATATCCAGGGGATTTTCTGATAAGGATGGACTCGATACGGCTCTCATTTGATGCGAAGACTGTGAACAAAAGAAAACGAATGGTTATAATGAGTAATGCATTTAGTGCGGCGCGCTCTTGTGCACACGACTGTTAGTTGAGTAAGTGCATTTGTGATAGAATACTAATTTAACGTTTCTTGGTCATTGCATTTCTTCCGCAGCGAAGCTGCATTACCACATAATTAACGGTGTATTTTCCACGCATCGTGAACACTATATCATTGATTGACTGTTTCTGCACTAGATCGGTATAACAAAACGTCTTCGTCGCTAGCGGAAGTATGGAAACCAGCACGCACATTCCGTTCCATAATGCACTTTAGCTAGTCGTTGTCGTTTGTGTGCGGGGCCGCGGTGTTTTGTAGGTGAACAATTAAATTTTCGATTTCATCACATAACTTCACGATTAAAATTAGAATATTTTTACATAGAGAGAAAAAACTGTGGCACAGTCGCAAAGATTGTAATTCGTATCAATAATAATTGTGAGCGCGCGAGGGCAGAGCTAAGCACAATTGATAAGTGAATTTCGTACATTTTTGTTATCGCGACGAGGCGCTTTGGGAACGACTGTAATATTGAGAAGTAAGTGAAATGAAATCGCCAAGTAATGCTATTGTCGGCAGCGCGCGGTGATAAGATAACAAGAGATAGATATCGATAGGAATCAATGAAAATCATTTTTCAAAAGAATAATAAGATACTCATGTTTTGTAATTTATATATAAATCAAAAAAATGGGAGCTTTTTTCTGAAATATATAAAAATAAAAAAATCTTCATTGTTAAAAAATATTCATGGACTGAACACAGATGGCGCTAGTTAGTACCTTTTTAGGATTTTCTCGAAGGGCCTGCATGTTGATAGTTGAACTTTTTAATGAAAATAATAACAAATTTAAATTCAATCTATTTTTAAATTCTCTATATTAGTTTCGCTAGTCTGTGATCCATTGACTTGTTGCCGATGACAATGCATTCTATTAAATTTAACCCTACATCCCATTAGGGATTATATAAAAAACTTTGTTTTTTAGGGTTGATTAAATAAATTATTTACGAAAAATAGCAAAAGATTTTTTTAAATGCTTGAAAAATTTTCTCTACGTAAAGTAATCCAAACTACTTCGTTTTTGAAATAGAAAGTAACACGATAAATTAGCATGTTATTTTTGAGCAAAAAATAAAAATAGTTTTGGTGCCAGATTGAATATAAAAGGTTGTCGGATCCAAATACATTTTTTATTAATTAATATAAAAACAACGTTTTCAACATTAAGCTTCGTATTAACTCTTTAAAAAAAAGTTTTGAAATTTGGATTGTTCTCAAAATTTGTGAAAACCTAATCATAATTTTAAATTTTAAATTAGTTAAAGTTTAAAAGTATTAATTTATTCGGTAAAAAAACTAGGTTAGGTTTTGGTCATGTTATTGAAGATTTTATTAAATTAAAACACACACAATGTTCTGTTGAGTCCTGAAATATTTTTTTTTATCGTGCCTTGTAACGAAGCCAACGGGCGGGCAATAAACAAACTGAGGGACATTCTTTGACGTAGGTAATATTTTTTAAATAACTATCTTCTCTGACTACAAGCATTTTCACTGTATGATTTAACTAAAAATAACTATTCTACATACCTGCATACTGTATAAATACGAACTCCATATAGTTTATCGAGTACAAAGTACAAACGTGTTAGGCAAAATACTCGGAATATAGTACACAGTTTCACATAAAATTTAATTAAAGCCATTTTTTATTGAGGTCAGAAAGGGTAAAACAAATATAGACACAATTGTCCCATCAATGGATATACAAGCAGCATATATAGTACATATATATATATATATAAATATATATATTGTGTGTGGTGCATCCCTTGCAGGTATACACATTACATTCTATATACCAGTATAGAGTTACTATAAATGTATTGCATAGTATATAGAACAGAAAATTTAATTAAAGCAAAGTGGAAATTGTTCAATATCATACAATAAAAAAGTGATTTCTTTTTATCTCTCTTTCCCAATGCATTCCGAGTGTGATAGGTTTTTTTTTAAATATTTCCACTAAATTTGTAATTATTTAATAATATACAATTAAATTAAAATTGTGTACGCATCTGAACGGAAATCTCACTGTATTTTAATATATTATATTACTAGAAATAAATGTGTGTACGTACAGCAATTGCATATTGCAGTGCAATGTTTCAACTGTTGTAATTGTATAAATTCTTGCGTGGTACTTAAGTGGTGTGCCCACGTAACGTAATCATATATTATATGTATTTATATGTCTGTGTATAAGAAAGAGTCAATTGATGTTATTTAGAGCTCACCGACATATGTGTGTGTGTCTCGGACGTTTTGATTTAAGTTAAAAGCTATATGTGTGCTTCATTATTAGCTAAATCCGATGCACCTAGATGGAGATTGATTTTGATTATATTCTATTTATTATAGCTTATATGTTGTAAGTTTAAGTGCGTTTGTTTTTAGAGAACATTTTTTGAAGTATTCAACTCTTAGAAAGCCTCAAAAACAGACATAAGCTAAATATTCCTGATGTTTGATTTTGGCGTGTGGAAGTATTAAAGAATATAGAATATAAAAAATCATATTAAAAAAGTAATATATAAAAACAAAGATATATAATAAAAAAAAACGGAATACAAAAATGCCTAGTAAAAAATAAATCCTGAAAATCAAAAGCCAAAATGATAAAATGCCTGAAAATCAAAAATTTAAAATTTGTAATTCTATTTTTCAGATTTTTTTTTTAGGATTTTGGTTTTAGGCAAAAAGGGTGATTAGACCTTTAAGGATTTTTCAACAAACCACACATAAAAGTAAATTTAATTTCATGGATTAAAAAATGGGAGTCTTCTTTAAAATTTATGTTTTTTTTTATTAATTTTTGAACTAAATTTTGTCAAATATTATTGTGGTTTTTAAATTATCAAATCTTTGTATTACCATAAATACATTTTTATACCATTATTAATTTTATTTTACCGAATAAAAATGTTGTTAGGTAAAATAAAATATTATATCAAAAAAATGGCATCCAATTTAGCTTTCTCCATATATTTCAATATTGTCCACCAAATAATTGAAAATATACCACCAAAAAATATTTATGTTCACCCAAAAATTCAAAAATGTGCTCTTAATTATATAAAAATGTGCACCTATAATGTGCACGCAAGCGTGCGCTTAACTTTTTGCGCTTCGCGCATATTTATAAAAAAGCTATTTATTTGGTCAGATTATACTTTCTGGTTGGTCATTTATGTTTTTGGAACATGTTTTTTCTCGGTGAACACAGTTATTTTAAGGTGCACATTATTTTATTTTAGGAGCACTTTCATTTTATTTTAGGTGCTCATTATTTTTTTTTAGGAGCACATATTTTTTTGGTGAGCGATTTATTTTATGCAAAAAAATGTTACAATCACATTTTTTGGGTGACAGTTATTATTTATTTTGGGCACATTTATTTGTGTGTTACTATTATTTTTTATACAATTTTGAATTGTTAGCCAAAAAATAATAACAATATCGAATAAATCCAATGTCAAAATTTTGAGTGGAGGATTCAATATTGGAACCAAAGGTTTTTTCTTGCAGAAACATCAAATCCTCTTCTGTTTTTGTTGGACACACTTGAAAATATGAGAAAAAACATGGTTTGCGAGTATACGGTAACACGACCGAGTTTCCTGTGTTTTTTTAAATCTAAATGGCTAGTTTTTTTAATTTCCCGTTATATTTTTCCTAAAAAACACGTTTTTTACTTTCTGTTGTCTTTTTTTGTGACGACAACGGATGCATTGTGTAAAATAAAAAATTAACATAAAAACAGGTAACCTAAAAATCACGTAAAACAAAAAAATAACTAAAAAGCCTCTAATCTAAAAACATACAACCTAAAATCATGCAATCTAAAAACCATGCAACATAAAAACACGTAAAATAAAAAAATCCTAGGATTCGAAATATTTACAGTGTAAGTATATAATAAATATAAATACTTATTTAACGCAGTACTGTGATCGTAAAACTACAAATTGTTTTTATGTTACGTGCATTTCAGATTATATTATTTTTAGTTTACAATTATTTGCTTTACGTGTTTTTTAGGTTACGTGATTTTATGTTACGTGCTTTTTAGATTATAAGCTTTTTCGTGTTTTTTAGGTTAGGTGTTTAATGTTACACTGCGCACGCATGCCAACATGGTTACCTATAATTTGGCAAATAAGAAACTCCTGCCTTCTAACATGAAGCGGAATTTACGTAAAAATCCGTAAAAACGACATTATACCATTACTTTCTTCAACAATAACATTAGGGTTTTGTTATAACAAAACTGTTATTTTTCTTTCGTTTCAGAACTTTATTCTGCCAAATATAATTTAAGGTTTTTTATTTCAGGTTAAAAGTTTTACAAAAGAAATAAATAAGAGGTTGTAGAAGCCATGTGGTATAATAAAGGTATTCTTCCTATTTTGGCAACATTGGTTCACTGATTGATTCCAGACACTTACTTTTGTTGACTGAATTAACAGTCCACGTTGAAAGCGATACGAATAGTTCATTTTACGATTCATTTCGCTGATTTTGATTCACGACCAAACGTTAAGCGAGGCTAAACGAACAATCATCAAAATAGTTTGTACTCTCATGTATACATTTAAAATTGAAACACTAAAAGCGTCTTAACACAGACCACACATTGTTTAGATAGAAACTATACTCAAGGAACAATAATGTTTTGAACTATATAAATAAACACGCGTCGGCATCAGCGGCACTAAAACAGAAGATCCATAATGTTTCTTAAACGTTCGAATTTGAGGGCAGGCGCGGCACGAGTGGCATACGTGTATTATATATGTTTCACTTCAAGTACCCACACTATAACGATTGTGCATTTAAGTGCACCGCACCACTCACAAACACACACACACACACAGACTCTGATTACAAGAACAAGCGCAATATGATTTGAACCACTCAAGATCACACATCGAAATCGGAAGGCGGCAGACACCCTTTTTGTGGATGCGCGCTTATACGTCGTTTGCCAGATGCATCGCACAGCGCATCTGATTTTAGAGACGAGATGAACCGCGAGTTTTTCCGGAAATAGATGCACCCCACGTCGCTGCACCGGCGCGCATTGCATTTCAATGTAAATACAAATAGTAGATTGCACAAACACTAACACTAAATTAAATCTGCGCAATTCCATTTGTTAAAATTCATTTACGAGCGTATGTATATTTACCAATCAATGTGTTTCTCTGTGAGATCTACTTCAGTGATGGTGTTATGTATATATATACTTTCATAGGAATCACTGGATTCAGTTTATGATTTGATTTATGTTTGTGTGTGTGTGTGTGTGTGTGTGTTTTGCATTTTTATTTGCAATCATACAATCATATATACTCTATTACTATATAGACTCAATTGCATCTCCGTCTCTCAAATACAAGGGCATAATGTCATATGTGCAAACCCGTCGTAACACTAATGAACTATAGCAACCAGGACAATAATTGAATCAGTATACACACACACGTATACTAATTTTACTATACATATAGCAATATTAGTTTTAAATAGATAAACACTCTATATATCTAGCTAGTATAGCTATTTATGAATAAATTTATACTCGTTTAAGTATATAAGTATACTTAAAATTATAGATATTTAATAATTACAGATTTAAAAGACTTACCGAGTTTGCCAATAACAAATGGAGCACACGATCTTCGTCGGTTAGGGAGTAGCTGCAAAATAAAAAAACAATTTTATATTTATGGATTTTTTCAGTAAATAATAATAATATATTATGATAAATAAGTTTTTGATACTGTAATTTATAATTGATTCAATTTAAAGGTGTAGATTTTTACTATTATTTTGAGCAATTGTTGTGTCGTATCAATATGCCTACAAAATCCTTTTTTATATTTTTATATTAACAATTCTTGAAAGATTATAGTCTAAAATGGATTAAATCTGTAATAGGAAACCAAATAAAAGTGTGCTAACAGGGTTATTTTCTTTGAATTTAGTATTGTGACCTCTTAGAAATATGTAGAGGTGGAGAATTTGAGAAGGTGGTATAGTTTTGGATAGCATAATTAATTATTTTACGGTTTTTGACGATTTTATAAAATTTTCTACTAGCCTGTACTGCCTTAAAGGATGGAGTGAAAAAGATAAGAATGGACAAAACTACCATTACTACTAATGCGTCCTTATAATTTCCCTTTGTTCCATACAAATATGTTTCGAAAAATATTTGGAGCTCACCTTCTTTAAAAGATGATTTACCAAACATTTATATAAAGCAGTCTTAGAAAAATCAATTCTTAAAAGAACACTGTGAATTGTTTACTGTTTGCTAACAATTTAAATATTTAAAATTGGCTTTAAATTGAGTGCAATTAATTATTTAGAAATACTCAGGTAATTAAAAACAATCAAAAAAGCTAAAAAAACTGTGTTTTTTAAATAATTTAAAAAATATATTTTCATTGTTTGTTTTTTCAGGTATTCTTTAACGAGATTGGTGTGTTTATTTAAACTGCACTTGTTTATCTATATTACCAAATCACCATTTGGTCTCCTAATGTCCTTTTATTGTATAGCACGAATTGGGACCATCAAACTATATGGTCATGTCATAGCGGAGATGGGGGAAAGAAGAAAGCCGCCCTTAGGGTGAAGCGAGATGAGAAAAGGTATAAAGACTGGGATCGGTACCCTATGAGGGGGGACCGCATTGAACTCAGGTTTTAGGAAAGATGGGGTCATGGGCGGCATGAAAGAGACTCCAAAACGTTTTCAGTATACAACAACATTTACGTGTGCTGCGAAAGAGCAGCTCTATTTCTAATAAAACACAAGGCAAAGGAGAGAGAAAAGAGATTATGGGAGATTTTCAAAGGTCTAATTTGCCTGTCACCGGGTCATGTCAGGAGATATAGAAATACTAGTGATTGCAAACCGGTTAACCGATTAACCGGTTTAACCGGTACTTTAATGGAAATAATTACCCGGTTAACCGATTAAAAACAACCGATACTTGTTGTTTTTCATGTTTTTACTTCGATTTTAACATAAAAGAATCAAAAAACGATTATTTGAAACCGTTTAACCGTATATCAAAATCTTGTATTCCATATTACTAGTTCCTTATTTTTTGTTTAATTTTTTGCTTGAATACATTTACTAAATTTTAAAAATACGGAATTTTGAAATACGATTTTCCAATTACGGATATTTAGCAGGGCTAGATAAAGGTCAAAAAACATATCTATAAATATCTTGTCATACTGTGGTATAAACGTGAAATTTCGAAAAACAAATTTATGATAACGGAATGCTTTGGAACGGCTTATTTACCGAGGGGGTCAGCTTAAAATCTCTTATATTAAAATCTCGAATTTCTTCATATATTATTTTTTTTGTAAAATTTTTGTTTATTATTTGTTTATTGTTTGTTTTTTTTTTGTAGATAATGCAACACAGGATTTTTATAAACGTTTTTTTGCTTTAATGCAACACAGGATTTTTATACACGTTTTTTAGATAATTTTGTTTTTTTTTTAAATAAGGGATGTGAAACCCAATCTTTTAGCAAGCACCCATTACTCAGTTCTGCCAACTTGAGTGAAATCGGCACGCTTTTTTTCTGAGACTGGCAAAATATATGAACGAAAATAATATAATAAAAAAATAATTGAACGACAATTAATTACTGTTTTTTACAGCATTTAAAAAAAGATTTGAAAAATATAAATATTTATATTTTGTTTACTGTTTTTGTTAAATTTTATACTTTTTTAAATTATTTTTGAACATTCTGTTTTGGGATATACAACCTATTTTTGATTCTGAAATTTTGGTAATGTTTAATCTCAACATAGAGAAACAAAAGTCTCATAAATCATCGTCATTCTGAGATGAGTTTAGCGAAAAGTTAATAATATTAAAATTATATATTCCAAATTTACTCTAAATTGCGTTTCGTATATATATACAAAAAACACATATTTTAATCAACACCAACAACCCTATTATAACCGCATAAAGTTCATCACACGACTTTTTGATTAACTCTTCTATATCGGCTAAAGCTGCGAACGCAACAGATTTGAATATACAAATGATTTATTAAAATATGACCATCCAATTAAACGCCACGCGAATCATGTATATTAATTTACACTTCATACACATGCGACCCGACGCAACGGCGACGGACGCCTCCACAATATATACTGTCACAAAACTCTCCACTCCCTGAGGAAAAGTTGAGAGCTGCTCCAAACTCATTTGATTGATTATGCTATATATCCCCGCACATAAACCTACAACTTCCCATTTCCCGTTTTTGTGTATCCGCTCGTGCGTCTAAAATCAATGTGCAAGCACACGCACACAATCCATATGCCATATAACTCGTCGTTGTGCCCGAGATTCAATGCCACACACATACAGACGTTTTCCACAGCCGTTGCCATCAGTGCTGCTGATCCCCCGTCCCACTTCGCTGTGTTGACAGAGGAAATTTTGGAAATCACATTAACTTAATACACCGCTTCGGGTTCATGTATAATTTCTCGTGAACTCCTTGCGGAGTAAATTTAGCACTTAGGCAAATCAGTGTATAATTTTCCGTATCGGCGTATCGTGTATGATGTATTGTTTGGTATACAGATTATAAATGTTATCATAATTTGAAATTGCGAATTGCGAATTGCAAATTTTAGAGCAAGAACGTTATCGCGGTTCTTAAATAATATTCATTATGGAAACGGTATGCATCAGCAAATATATGTTCGTATAATATAAGCAGGACATTTTAAGGGAGCGTGCGAATGGAATGCCTAAACCTTCAAAGTGTTAAATGTTATAATATAATATATATAGGTATGAAATTTTACGGGAATTGTTATCGAAAGCGTAGGCTCAATTTTTGTTTTATTTTCTTCTCCATTATAGGTTGAATTATTAAGTTTACTAAAGCAATTCGCACTCACTCTAATCAGTGACTGCCGGAAGTCATTTGAGCATTGAATTTGAGTGTATCGCACCCTCCACATCAATTTTACTTATGGCATTGTATTTTATGATTAGAATGTTATAAAAGATATCTTTTTTATTATGTCGTGACATGCAGAGGGAAGGATGTAAAGAAATATTTGTAGAATGTATCTAAAATTAATTGACTGAATATTAAAAATATTTCTTTTGTGTTTGATTGTGTTTAGTGAGGAGAAAAAAATTGATGCATAGCTTTTACGGGGTAAATTTTAATTGAATAGCGCAATATATTTGTTAAACTTTTTTTGTAAATTGTTATTTTTTTTAAATTGTTATTTATTTAAAAATACAATGATTTGAGTTCAATTTTAACTTTTTAAAAAAGAAGGAAAATGTTTATAGGAACATTTTTTAGACGAGCTGAGTTTTGAGCCAAGACATCTCCGCCAAACACATTACGTCACAAGCATTAGGCACATATGTTACTAGCG
>JAAAKO020005676.1:0-19959 GCA_010015015.2 Bolitophila cinerea | reverse complement strand
TAAAAATAAATTTAAAAAGTGCATTTAAATTAAAAATTTATCCACTTAACTGTTTATTTTCTTTTTATTATAATTAAAATAAAAACCAATTGTCAATTTATTGATTTGATGTACAAAACCTTTATTGATTTAAAATAAGTCATACGTTTTTTGCTCATGAACCCTCAGATAATCCCTAACAGGAACCTTTTTTTAAAAGAATTGAATCTTAAAAAAAGTAAAAAGAAAATCCTAGGATGGGAGGCTGTTTATAAATCGTATCCTTTATGGTGTAAGCTAAATTGAATGCCACAAATACATCATATTATTTTTCATGAAGTAGCTTTTCATTCAAAACGAACACGTGTATATTCATAACGCAATGAATAAAGAGAACATTTGTAATACTAGATCTTTGACATAACGCATATTTCATATAAAGGAAACGTTTGCTATGTGCCTCCAAACAAATCAATAACCACCATATTACATATAAAATATTTTGCATATAACCAGAGGTTAAATTTTTTTTTAATTTTCCATTTTTAAAAAAAATCTATTCAAATTTGAGCTGGATCTGTATAAGTGAAAGTTGTGTAAAAATGTCAAAGGATCTATCTAAGCCCAACTACCAAGTAAAGTAAAAAGAAAGATTTTAAAAACTACAACAAAAATTACAATTAAACAATTAAAAAAATCTATTGTTATTGGGTGGTCAGATTTTTTTTTTGTGTTCAATTTGGAATCATTATAAAATGAAGAATGCACCAAAATTATATACCACGTGGTCGCCAAACAAAAATGTGTTTTTTTCCGTTTTAGCATATGCATTTTTTATCACAAAAAATACTATTGTTGTTTGTTGTTTTGGTATGTACCTTAAAGAACTGCAAACTTTTTAGCGGTTTTTTCATATTTAACGCTAAAAGAATTTCACAAAAAAAAAAAATTTGAATTGACGGAATTATTTTAATAAAGCAATTATTTTAATTTACAAACTTGTGCAACTCCATCTGTAAAAAATCTGTTTTTTTCTCGGAAACATTTTTTTCATTCCACGAAACGGACAAAATTTTAGCGCTATGCAATTAACTGCACTCGAGATGGCGGCATGCAATAAAACCGGTCGATTTTCATACAAAAGTAATAAAATCTTTGTACTTTCATTTTTAGGAATTAGGAACCCTCAGCCTAAACCCTATGGTCTTTAAAATTTTAAAAATATTAAATAAATATTGGAATTTTATCCTTTTATCATATTAAATGTTTAAATTTCCTAAAAACAAATTATATGTTGCGGACTTGTAGGCAATATTACAGATCCCGCGGATAAAAAAAAACGCTTTCCGACACTCTTAACACCTTATATTAAATGTATTTAGAATTGGATGCTTTTATACTTTATATATAAGAACGCATATTTTAACATTACGATATTTATTATATTTTAAAAAGGTAAAACAAACCTTATCCATTACTTTTCTTTCCATTCTCTGGTAAATCCTTTTGGCGTTTCGCGCGTCGCTTCCTTTTAATTTAATTGAACAAAATTCGGCGGGATGTATAAGTTAAAAATAATGTTTGAAAGTCCGTGGGATGAAAGATTCTTGTATGAAAATCCACAGAGATAAATTCACAAAAATGTAAGTCAAAATGAACGCAGGATGAGAGTCCGCGAGTTATAATGTTCAACACCGCTAAGATTATTATTATTACCTAGATTACCGCAAAAGCAGAACTACATAATTTAACCGGAAGTGCATAATTTAACCGTAAGTGCTATAACAAAATCACAAATCACAACCTCCTAATTGGGAGTCTTAGTCATAGCCTTCTTGTTATTTTCAAATACGCTCAAGAATACTATAAATCCAACTAAAATAAAACTTGCAGACATCTTTCTTTAAAGAATATTTTTTATATATCAGGGAGTCATACGTTTCAAGATATATAGGGGTTATGTCCCAATGTTTTTCACCCACTAAGATAAAGGGTTTTTTGTAAAATTTGTTTTGCTCAAATCATTAAATCATAACTTCCGAAATAATATTAAACAAGAGAGGAATTTCCAAGACACAAAAAGCTCTCATAGTCACTATCCTATACATAAATTCTACTGAACATAATATAGTACATATTCTTTTATTTTATTAAAGAACATATATGAGATACTTAAAAATATATATCTAGTTTTGTTTCTTTAACACCTAGCTGTGTTCCAATATTCAATTCTCTAGGACGTAAAGTTTAGTCCCTGATACTAGATGACGGACGCATGGACAAACGCGGGATTATAAATCTTATCATATTAGCTACGCTGGTAAAAGCTTGTTAAATAGGTATTTAAATAACCTTTATTTAAGTATAACATTTATGAGTATACGTGTTTTTCTTTTATTGTTCTATTGATCTTCAAATTATTCCTACAAATTCAAGATCCTGGACGTTTCCTAAAAATGGAACTGAGGACAATCAAGGCCGACTACGTAAATCACCTTAATCAAAAATTAAAAGTACATTTTTTTAACTCTTTTTCCCGGATTCCAGATATACTTATGGCCAAAAACTACAATTTGCGAGCTTGGCGTCAGAATTCTGCATCCGATATTTCTATCTTCGCCAAGCCAAGCGCGCGTTTATTTAGTTTCCCGCTTTTACATAATATGTTCAAAAACTATATTTTGCTTCTGTACGTATAGTATAGCTTACCCTTCTGATGCCGGCCGGCTCAAGCTATCCATGTCGTAAACAAAACCAAAAACCCAGATATATAGCATAGTATAGTAAACAACTCCACATTTTATACGGTGTTATATAATATAACATATATATATATATATATATATATATATATATATGCGTACGCGAACAGGGCACAGAACACATCTGTGCGCCTTTGCAAAAGAGAATGTGTATAAAGCATTGACCGTAATAATATCATATACCGATATGCCTATATTCTATATAAGTATATATCTACCTAAGTGTTTATCGTATTCTATACAAAACATTACATTATACAAACGCACAATAAACACAACAATATCTGGGAGCACGCAGGACGCTTGCGTGTGCGTTATTCCGTTTTACGATGGGGTGCCGAAAACCCAAGCCAAGCCGAATTTCCCTCTTGATGGCTTGCGCCATGCGTTGTGTGGCGCGCGTGCGTTCGTTGTGCAGCTTGCTCTTCTATATGATAGTTTCAAGCTTCATAGTCCCGAGTTCCCGACCTCCCGACGCTCCGCGTGTGTATATAGTCACACGGCTTATACGATTATATTATGGTATGTTATGTATATAGGACGCATTGCTGCTTGCCGGGTCGATGAGTTTAGAAGAGAGCCAATAAGAAATACGTTTGCGTCAATTTTTTGCCTGGCGCATACAATTTGCATGCAGCCCATACATTTGATTGTATAGAGATTACTGTATTGCTGTATGGACGAGTGTTATAAAGCAATTACTAGTTTACCTGTGAGGACATTTTTCTAGTCCTGCTTTGTTTAAAAATACATATTTATATATGATGCTTCCAGCAGGTAGTTGTGAAGTTTAAATCATATGACATCGAAACCAGTAAAATATAGTTGACAAAAATACAATTTATATATATATATATATATAGCGAGAGAAATTTGAGTCGTAGATAAACTCTAATTTTATAATTTACACTTTTATTTATATAGAATGTATGTATAATAATATTCAATGAATTATAATGGGACAATATAAGTGCTGTCGTGTTTTTTCAGTGGTGGTGTTGTAAATTTTAACTATTTTACGATCTATATATATATATGTGTGTTACATTATATATATACGTACTTATTGCTTACAAAAAAGAATCCACAAGCGCGTTATGTGTTGTTTCCATTTATCAAGGACGATCGTCCTAGTTAGACCGGATCATATAATATCGTTTTCATAATAATTACTTTATTATCTTTAGAACGCGCTTGGGAAACATATTATTATAACCGTATTTTCAAAAACACTCCCGGAATGATAAAAAAAACACTCACACACATATATATATACATACACTGTTAAGTGTGTAAATACATAAAATATTTAAATCATAATGTTACTATATCTCTAGAAAGTGAGGTAAATTTATATATTTTGGTGTTGTTGTTATATATAATAATATGTTTTTAATAAGGTTTTCTTGTTCTGGTATTTGCACTAGATGGACAATTTAAAAATACACACACCAAAAATGTTTTTGTGGTTTTGCTTTTTTGTGTATATTTATACTTTTTAGGTTTTAATTTATTGTTTTTATTTATATGCGTTTTCAAAAGTCGACTATTTTGTTTTTACAACTAAAAATTTCATATACAAGTATATTTCTAGTGTCTGTATACATTTTTATTATTATAAATAGTAACATAAAAATCAGAAATGAACACACTATTTTGTTTATGTTTGTTATTGCCCTTTTCATCGATTTCGTATGTATATGTGAGTATTGCTTGCAAACTTAAAAAAAAACATTTTTGTACAATTCAAAATAATATGTAACGGTTAACAATGAAATACGGTTTTATATAAATGAGAACCATCCAGAAAAAATAGGGAGAGAGAGCAGATTGGCACTTTGGTTTTAATAGTTGAGGGTTGTTTAGTTTTGTAAAAAAACATTGTTTGTATGTAATATATTGTAATCACCGGAGGTCAATTGTCATGCAATAGTAATGAATAAAAAAAACTTAAAAAGATGAAATTTTTAAAACGTGTTATGCATCTATTTTTTGAGTTTTTACTTGTTGTAGTTTTATTGCAATGAATGTGTTTGAGCTTCTTGCTAAAACGAAAAGTACACCACTCTTCAGCTTTGGTAATCATGTGTAAACAATTGCAACACAATGGTGACCCACAACCTAATACGATAAATACTATCATATTCAATTCATAAACATCTATTAACGACCTAAACGTCGCATAACCAAACCTACAAACTACAGTAAAAAAAAACAATCAAATAATAATGAAAAACAACAACCACAAAACTATTGTAAAAAAAGTGAATTTTATTTTTACATAAAAAATAATTGTTAAAAAATTATATAATAGCTTGATATTTAAAACTAAATTTGTGTATACAATTATTTAGAAAAAGATAGAGTTCACAAACAAAAAATGTATCGTGATCACCGCTTCCGCTTAATTACACAGCACACACACACACCGGACATAATGCAAACGCGCTCGTCGTTTCAGAGGGATGTGTGTGCGCGTGTATATGTATGTGGGTGTGTGCGTGCGAGCGCGTTTACTTCCTTTTACTGTGGATGATGATAGTGGGCGAGGGGTTGAGGGGTAGGGAGACTGTGGTGGAAATAGATGGTCGAGGGTTTTTGGGACGCCTTTTGTTACTTCTTGATGGTGTTTATGATTTGTGTGTGTGTACAATTGTCTATAATGTGTGTGTGTGTGATTTTTTACTGCGTGTGGTGGTATTCGTCGTAGTGTTTACATGAGTGTGTTTTTTTGTGTTGGTGGTTGATTTTATATTTTCAATTATTGTTTGTGGATGCTTCGTATATATACTATAAGAATTTTTATTAGTACTTCTTATATAAAACACACTCACTACTCACACATTCACAAAGATACGAGTCGAGAGGTAATATTATCGTCTATACCAAATTCATATATTATTCGTTCAGTCAATGCACAATTGGACATAATATTAATTATTAATATATATGTGCGTTTTACAATTACGCATCCTCATCATCATCATCGTCATCATCATCGGCGTCTTCACCCTCAACTTCTTCATCTGTAAAAATACAAAAGAAATACCATTAATTTAAATCGTATGTGTCTACTTTTTGTCTGTCTGTAATTACCATCATCTTCCTCCTCTCCGTAGGGCAGGTCATATTCTTCATCTTCAACGATCTCCTCATCCTCACCATCGACCTCTTCATCATCATCTTCCTCACCGTCACCGTTTTCCTCCTTCTTTGCTTTTTTGGCGTCTATTACTTTGTCCTTAAAAAAGAGAAGAAAGATTCTGATTAGACATTTGTCAAACGAAACGCAAAAATCATAAAAACAAATATGTGTACAACGCCATCTATTATTAGTATACGTGTACAACTAAATATGAGCGGTGCAAACCGGTAGTAGCGTCACTCATCGCAAGCAAACACGCGCTTACCGTACGTACAAGGCAGGAAAATGCCATCGCACGTTGAACAAATAAACTCGTGCGCTGTAGAATACGAAAATAACATAGACGAGATATAAATACACACAACTCAAACAAATGCAGAGAGAGAGAGACGCGTACACGCGTGCGAGTATGTGTGTGTATATATCACGAGCGCTGTTCACCGAGACGGAGCAATGCCCAAGAGCGAACGCTTTGTCATTAACCGCCTCCTACCTTCCTACTATTACTACATGGTGTTATAATAAATATCACATATAAATAACGCAATATATGCGCAAAAAATTAAAACAACATCTAATTGCGACGACAGCACATTCTTCTTTATTTTATATTTGTATTATAAAACGAACAACGCTGTGTGGCAGATGATTCACAACAAAAGCCGCAACAACAAGATAACCAATTCCGCTTTCTGTTGTTCATCGCTGCCGCCGCAACGCAAGCACCGCCAGAAATGCTTAAATGTAAGCGTAGCTTTCTGCTCTCCCGTTCTTGCGCGCATTTGGCATTCGTATACACGCACCACATTTAAAACTTAACGCGCGTACTTCACCACGAGCACTTGAGCAACAACGCGCGCGCGCACAAACAATTCTAAATAATAATACACAAATTATGTGCATCAAAAAGTTCACTGCGTCGTCCGTCGTGGCATTATCGGTGTGGTGGTGGCGGTAAGTTTGACTGTGTGCGTGTTTAGAGAGGGGAAATTCTCAATGTAAAAAAATCAATGAAAATATAAATTGGCGCTGCTCTAATGCTGCTGATCTTATCACTAATAAAATACCGTTTTTTTTGTTGAATCTATCGATTTCGATGATTCGAATTTTGTATCCAATCTAGAGATTGAGTGGGGACTGAGAGGGCAGTTGGCAGTATAAAATTAAAAATAAAGCGTGGGCAAGCACGTGAGAGGGGAAGCCGGAAACAAATCCAACAACAAAATAAACCAGGTGAAGCCGAGTGAGCTATCATAAATGCACGCAGAGCGCGCGCTTATGTGTGTAAAAGTGCTTAAATTGCGCTTAGATAAAGCGACGCCGGCGCCGCGAAATCATTTCAAGAGAAGAGTATTTTAAAATTCAAACCAACATATGTATTTGAAAAGCTGCAAGTAGAGAAACATAATGTACGACTAATATTGTTGGTTATATTTTTTTGCAAATACGCAAGCTTATGTGGATGTGTGTGCCTGTATATATAACGCACTTTTACACATTTGCCCGTTAAATACAAAAAGGGTCACGTGACACGCGCGTTGTTTTTTGAATGGCAGAGAATGGTATTTGCGTACGCATGCGCGCATCACAAAATCGCATACACAAACACACACGCGTCTCATCGTAATTTCATGAATGTGTGTGTGCATTTTTTTGACTCTCGCACATGTTACGATGTTTTTTTTCTTGTTTGTTCTGGATAAAGAAAAGTGTAAGAAAAAATATAAATGCGTGTATAAGTATATATTTTCTCTGTGCTATGGCGCTTACGATCGTATCTGACTGAGACACAAAACAATGAGCGTAATTGTAATACATATAAATGAGTGTGACCGCGAAGCAAAATGCTGATAAAACGAAGCTGTCGCACTGATCTCGATTAAGAGCGTAATTGCAGTTGGTCTCATCTCGATGAGGCTAACGCGATTATTATTTTATATTTGTATAATTACGAAAAAAGCAAGGTGTGATTATAAACACAATATATTGTTAGCAGTTGATAACCTACAAATATAATAAAATGAATTAAATAATAATAATAATAATAAATGATATGACAAATAACTAATTCCTATCCCGCCGATCCCAACTCTCTCTCTCTTTCTCAATATTTTTAGCGTAAAAGTATAACGCCAAAAATTGATAACACATCGCTCGTCGTTTGCTTTGCAAACGATTTCGATGTCAGTGGAAAATGTCATCGAACCACCACTCGAAAAACAACTGGCGATAACAGCCACCGTTCGCTCGCTCTTCAAAGAAACAGCGACGCGCACACTCGACTCGCGGTCCTATTCGAAATGACGCCAAGCTCAAAAATGTTTGGCATCGTGAGAAACGAAATCGGCACTATTATTTCTGATGCGATAGAGCTGTTGGGCCACTATGCTAGCCTAAACATGCTGATCTCAGCTATGGGTAAATCGGTCTGGCTTGCGACGAAAATACATTTATGCATGTGGAGCGTGTGTGTGTGCGCAAGGCAAGAAGGTTGACCATTTGGCGTTAAGACCATTTAAAATTATTTAAGATCCAGTCTTGAGGACGTTATATATTTCTTAGAAATCGATGCGTTACTCTTTCCGAGGTATGGATTGTTTTGAATTTTGACGTAAGTTAACCGCGCGCGCGTTGTTCGGCCATATTGGATATGGGATAACGAAGCCAAGGTCGTGGACTCTTTGGGGCACAAAACGCGCGCGTAAACAACATGTAGTACGAAGGTTCTAACTTGGAAGACAGTGATGATGTTTTTGGAATGGGAACCGTGGTGAGGAACGGCACGATAGTCAAAGGGACGCCCAGAGATGCGTATATTTCAAGGTGACGCCGCGAGCGCGAAAATGACGCCAGCGTGCGTTTTTGTAGAGTTGCTTGAACCGGCCGGCAATTTTCTACAAAGTTAACACCAATTAACACATTCGAACGCCGTTGTGAAACACTTGAGCACACACATTCACAGGCACACGGAAAACGGAAAAACCCATGGTTGAATTTTCCACGAAAAAATTATACTTACTTCTGCCGGCCTTTTTGTGCCCTTAATCTCTTTTGTAACCTCCTTCTCGTCAGCAACAACCTCGGGGACGGCGAATTCACTGTTTTCGGTACTCATTTTGGTATATTTGTTTTGTTAGCGATTAAAATGTAACTTAAATTGATTATTTATGTAGAAAATATACTATTTTCACGTTTAGAACAAACTGCGCTCTAAATTGTACTTCTTAACTCTTCGAAAACACACACACGAATGACACAAACTTTGAAAGCTTTCGTACAGATCGCAGATGGCGCTCGCATAGAACCGGCCATTCGACCGAAGAACCGCAACTTCTTTTATTTTTTAAAATTATTTAAAAATATATTTTTAGTTGGTTTTTATTTTCTAAAATCTAATTTTATTTTTACAATTTTTATGCAATTAATTCTAAAGGAATCTAAACACAGGTTTTTGATTGCCAAAACCTCGAAAGAGGGTTTCGAGAGTAAATTTACTGTACATAGTGTGGTTGCCAGAGTTACGGTTCGAGTTGCGGTGCACCGGAAACGCGACATTAGCGCTGTTTTTTGAAATGTACCGGAAAAGTTACGGATTTTATTTGCACTGATGTCAATTTTTTTTTATATTTTGCTTACGGAATTGTATTGAGGAAATTTGTAAATTTTTTTGGGGTTATTTAAGTGTTTGAAATTTTCTAATAACGATAAATAATATTAATTAAAATTAAAGTTTTGTTATGTTTAAATGTTTTTTAAGGGTTTGTGTGATATTAATTGTCCGTTTAATTGAATAACTAACATAAGTATTGCTATTCTAAGTTTATTTGCAACCGCTAAAATTATGTAAACCATATCATTTAATTTTGCCTATTTAAGACTTTTATTTATAGTAAATTGTATTTTTTTTAGTTGTCATTTTTAAATACAATTTATTGCTTAAAATAGTGTAACAAAAAACACAGTTATTAAGTATTTCTATCAAATCAAAATTTGACTTGAATACCGCGCGAATACAAACATCCGCTTGTAAAAGTCGATTTCCATTGGTGTGGATTTTTACACTAACGTATAATTGGAGTAAAGTATGCCCATTTTTATTTTTTCTTAAATATGATTACAATATTTATCTTGAGTAATAGTACTTAAATTCGATGGTTTTTTACAAAACCTCTGCCTAATTATAATTTAGTACTCCAGAAAACAATAACTAAAAAACAAACAATTATTACAACTTTTGTTGTTTACTACCCGAACAACAATCCATTTCTAAAGTAGTATCTCGGATTTACCCTTCTCTCTATAAATCTCTCCAATGTACTTCATATATAAAAAAACAAAAGGCTTAGAAAGGCTCGGATATAAATTCGAAATTTTATACTTATAAAAGCCTTGTATCAGAGAAAGGCAAGTCGTAATCGCTCAAATAAAAAAAAACTGTTTTTTGGTGGTTCTTTGTTCCCGCAATAAATATTTATTTCTATATTAAATGTTTTTAAAATATTTGCTTTAAAAATAAATATAGCTCTGTAAAAAAAAATAGAAAATACTGCAAATCTATAAAATATACGTACAAGTAAAAAAAAGACTTCTAATAAATTCCGTCCTATATATGTTTTTTTAATAATACAAGGGCTCCTAATTTAGCATTTGCTTAAAAAACTTAATTTTGCTCTAAAATAAATCTTACAAAAAAAATTACAACTTTTTTTCTTCATTTTAGTGTACATTTTTTTAGATGACCATTTATTGATATTTGTATGTATTATTATATTTATTTATTAGTGCAATTGTTTTTTCTTGCGCTTAAATGTGGTAAAAACTCAAACATATTTTAGCTCGTAGTCAGATATAACCATATAACGTATGTGTCTTTTGCAAAACTACACGTGTGTAAAAAATAGTTTTTTTGAACATTTATATGTATTTTTGCTTGGTGAAAACGAATTTCATAAAAGAAAGTTTCAGACCAAAGTTGTATGTAAAATGTTGCCCCAATAAAAAATGTTATCTTTCTCAATATTTACTGTGTCTTTTTAAAACATATTTATAAAAGCATATTTTTTAAATTTGTATATATTTCTATGCATTTTGGAACCTCTCAAAACCTGTGCTCAATGAAAAGCGGCAAAAGTGTGACACTAGAAAATAACCGATTCGCACGTCGTTCCAATGTAATACGCCACACGTCAAAAGTGTCAAAAATACGACTTCCTGTTGGTTCTTTCAATTTGTTTCTTTCACCGAAGTAAATATTAAAAATGGTATGTGCTATGCAAAATTTACGTTTCGCCAAAAATCTGTAATCATCGGCCCAAATTAAATACAAATTTCTATTTATGTGTGCCCATTACGTATTTGTATCCTTTAATTATCCGTAAAATGGGATTATTTTGTTTGATTTTTGTGCGAAACGTCAAAGTGTTTAGGTTATGTTAGTGTGATCTGCAATGTTGTCCGGATTGAAATCTCAAGACTATTCTAATTTTCCAATTTTCCATTCTGTATTCTTTAGGTGAACGTACCGAAACAGCGTCGCACCTTCTGCAAGAAGTGCAAGTGCCACAAGCTGCACAAGGTGACACAGTACAAGAAGTCCAAGGAGCGCAAATCCGCTCAGGGCCGACGTCGTTACGATCGGAAACAACAAGGTTTCGGTGGCCAGACTAAGCCTATTTTCAGGAAGAAGGCTAAGACCACCAAGAAAATTGTCCTACGTATGGAGTGCACCGAATGCAAGTTCCGCAAGCAGACCCCGCTTAAGCGTTGCAAGCACTTCGAGTTGGGAGGTGACAAGAAGAGGAAGGGACAGATGATTCAGTTCTAAAAAGTTTTTTTGTTTACTCGTTTGAATAAAATTACCGGTTAGACAGAAATCAAATTTATTGGTCTTATTATTTGTGCATAATGTTTTCGTGTTTTTTCTTCTATTAAATTACGTGACTAGTGAAAACATTTAAACCTTTATCTCAATCGATGGCTGGTATAAAGTGATTGCAAATAACAAATATGGTGAGAGTATATTTTGCATATGCAAAATATATATATATATATTCGATACAAAATCTAAAAAAGTTCAGATTTCAATTTATAATACATATATGTACGTATTTTTAATCTGAACAAACTGAGACTTTTCAGTGGTATCTAAATAAATCAAAAAGTGGGGTGTCGTCTCTCATAACTGATTTTTTAGTTCAGTTTGGTTATTATCTCCCTTGAATGGAAGAATTTCCAAGAAATTGCATTTAATAGGAACAACACCTTCATCCTAAATGTAAAGGGGTTACAGGGGTTGGTATTAAATAATTCTATTGATGAAATTAAATAAATTACCAACTTTTCGGAAATATCCTTTTTTTGTTTGTTACAAAGGAGTTAGGATATTTGTGCTATTTTTAAAAAAGGTTTCTTGGATGCAAAACATGTATGCCCGATTCCATCAAAGCAGATAGAACCGAGTTAAACTGCGTTGACCGGTGCAAATTAGACGTTAAACTTGGTTCAAATGTTGAACTTCTTTAATGGAATCGGCCATTTTAAATTAATCAATCTAGACTCTAGTTTTAGATAAATTTGAAATATTTTTTTGGAAAAATAAAAATCGCAATCTCTAGCAAAAGATATAAAGGGATGGAAAAAGTTTGTAAAAAAATTCGGCCAATTTTAGAGGAATTAAATATAATTTTGTATATATATTTTTACAAAAATCTCTTTATTTGTGCCATTAAAATTTAATTTCATTTTCGTCCACTATTTTTTTTTTGTTGCTGAAATCTTTTTGACATTATGTAAATTTATTAATTATCAAAAGGACGTTATTCCAAAGGATTTTACATTTTGTTAATACAAACAACTAAAACTAGAGATCGTTATTACTTACTATATAAATTACTATATTATTAATTTTCTCATACATCTAACATTCATACTACACATTTATTAATTGGTCAGACCATGATTAGTGGACTTTGCTCATATAAAACCAGCTATTTTCTGGTATAATGTTTGTTTAAAATAAATAGCAGTTAGTCTGCAGCTGTATTCAAACTTCGAACATTATGTAAATAACAAATAAGTTTAATGGGCAATTAAAAACATTTTACACTTTAAAATTGCTGATTTTTATATCAGTTCCACACTTTTGAAACATTTACGTAGAAAGAACTATTATTAAATCGAGCACAATTATGAGTTGGTATAATGAGATTTTGTGTTCAAGCTGATTGTGCGAATAAAAGATTATAAACATTTGTCGAAGAATGGTACATTATCACCGTTTTTACAAAAACTGCTGTCCTATATTCAAAGTAAGAGAACAGGGGGAACCCAAGAGTGTCACGATCACGGTCACCAATGCTTTCACTCCTCTAACACACATTTATACCGATAACCGATAACGATCCACAGGTTCTAAAACACTGATTAAGTTTTCTATGGTTTTAGAGCTACAGTGTTTTAAAATATTATATCTAAATATCTTTTTCTGCTTCATCATCAGTTACTATCTGCGCTTTTCCATTTGCTTTAACTTTGATGTTTTGAGCAATTTTATGTAAATTCTATCCTATTTTCATTTTTTCTTCGGATTTTGTTATTATTTTAGTTTAACTTTAAAATTTCTTAAATTTTTATTAAATATTTCTAATACCTATATTATTTATAAAAAACTACATACCAACTTTTATAAATTGAAACCCCTCTTAAAGCTGGAATTTAATAAAAACTGAGACCAATCTTTCATAGTATCAGTCTTATATGAAGATTCATAGGGTTTTTTGTGGTTCATTTTACTTAAGGTTAAGATTTATAAATTAAAAAATAAATATAAAAAGATTTATCAATACAATTAAAATAATTTAAAAGAAATGGAAATTTCATATGTTTCTTTATACTCATTTTATGGTTCAAGACAAACGTAAAGCAAAATTGACAAGTACAAAGATGAATATTTAGTTCATTTCGATATTTAATTTACATAATATACACACAAGTTAGAAAAATATATTTTTATTACAATTTCTTGCTTAATTTTCAGGCACTGGGGACATTCTTCCATCTTCTAATATTTTGTTAGGATCACTAAAATAGGTAAAGCAAAATAATAATAAAAAAAAATCATCTTCTATCTGCCATATACTTAATCAATTCCGGATGTAGTCCATCGGCTGACATCTTAAGTTTAACTGCCGGAGCTGGCACACCGAATTGGAGCATTTTGAAATACTTTTTATATCTGTAATCTTCGCATACTTTAACTCCTCCCACTGGCGTAGTGAAATTTACATCATCCACCTCATCGTTTATATCAATTGTGGGTTCTCCATTCTCTGATCTAGAGTTCGCCGCTATCGTTAAAGGTGATCCAGTACAATCGGCAGGATTACTTGTTTGTGTAGAATTAGCTGCTTTCGGCAAACTTACAGATTCTTCATTTAAACATGGTATTGAAGATAGCTAATCATATGAAAGGTTATTAAATTTATTATATAACTTGCTTAAAATATACCCATACCTTAGCTTCTACAATCAACAAGGACGCCTCAACTTTTTGTAGTTTACTTTCAAAGTCAATAAACCGGGTTTCACAGTTCACCGCAAATTGGTTTAAAAAGGTTACCGTTGTAATTAGGAAGTTATTTACAAAAGCGGCCATACGTTTTTGATTTATAGGAGGTACCTGGGAAAAGAGCAATTAATGGTATAACTTTATTGTAATTACCCGACCTCTAATTACACATATAATCTTAATCACAATTCTTACATTTGTATTATCAACAATTGAAATAGAAATATTATCAGTTTCCAGTTCCATTCTAGCCTTTTGCTGAGAATCAAATATAAGTCAATAGTAAAATAATTATGTATTAAAAAACATAAACAAGTGTTTACGTCTGTGATTTGGTATATACAAACTTAGTTCCAATCTTGACGTATACGTGGCAGTACTTGTTATCAGCGCAGTTGCGTCAAGTGTCAGTGTGTCAGGCCATTTGGCAACATCGCGCAGCATTTCTCTGCAATGAACGTATATATATCAATATTCAATACTATTCATAACTAAAAATTATTTAAAAAATTGTGTGCCTGTTTCGTTCCTGCGTTCGGCTTAAGTAAACTATAAACTTATAAGTTATGCACTTTGCACAAAAGGATCGCCGGTGTGAACTATCTCGAGTGCCCATTTGTTAAATCTATTTGAAAGAAATTATCGCTGTGAATACTATTAAAAATAAGCCACGAAAATGGACACTGCACCCACAACAGACGCCGTCTATCAAGGTGTGTTTGCCTTTTACAATAATCCCGATACCGTCGAAAAACAAAAAGCTGCCAAATGGCTGGAGTTGTTGCAGAAGTCGGTAAGTATCTTTTTATATTTTTTGAAAGTTTTTTTGTAGTTGTATAACATAACCTACATTGAATTTTTTTGTTCATATATTGCATACCTATACTTAATATGTGTGCATTTTACAGGTATTCTCATGGACCATAGCCGACGAACTCCTACAGCAAAAACGAGATCTGCATTCGTTCTTCTTTGCGGCGCAAACAATGCGAAATAAGATTCAGAACTCGTTTCACGAAGTGCCTGCCGAAGCACATGAATCCTTGAGGGATTCTCTGGTGACGCACATAACACACATAACCGGTGACACAGATCCCATTGTTGTGACACAATTGTGCCTTGCACTCGCTGACCTGGCGCTATTAATGTCTTCCTGGAACAATCCAGTACTGGACCTTATCGAGAAACTGTCCTCTAGTCCGAACAGTATTCATCCATTGATTGTAATTCTTACACTCATCCCGGAGGAGATTAACTCACGGTACCTTCGGCTGGGCTCGAATAGACGAGAAGAAATACAAAGATTGCTTAAGGCAAACTCACGTACTGTACTCGAGCTACTGGTTGCGTGCCTGACGAACTCGAACGACGATCCAACGATGAAGCTTAAGGTTATCAAATGTTTCACATCATGGATTGGAATCCATGCCATATCCGTTGCTGATATCACAAACAATGTCATTGTGGGCCAGAGCTTTAATTTACTGAATAGTCCAAGCACCGATGCTAAATTGCATGAGGCCGCTTCTGACTGCCTCTGTACATTGCTGCAGTGCCTAGAGGGCAACAACAATGAGCCTGCACTAGAAATGGATCTGTTAAATAGTGTAATGCAGCTGGAAAATGCTTATCACCTATCGGTTGCACACGAAGATAGTGAACGTGCCATAAACTATTGTCGTGTGTTTACGGTTATGGGCGAGACGTTCTTGGGTCGCATTGTGGAGAACAACGGTGACGAGAATCCACACTATTCAGTCAAGGCCCTGGATCTTGTGCTAAACTGTGTCGGCCATTATGACTATGAGGTTACTGAGATCACTTTTAATCTATGGTTCCGACTCAGCGAGGAGTTGTACCAGAAAAACAATGATGCCTTGACGGTGCATTTTCGGCCATACATTGAGAGATTGATCAGTGCCCTGTTCAGGCTGTCGCAAATTGATGCAGATCACGAGGGTCTCATC
Organism: Bolitophila cinerea; assembly: GCA_010015015.2. Classification (NCBI taxonomy): domain Eukaryota; kingdom Metazoa; phylum Arthropoda; class Insecta; order Diptera; family Mycetophilidae; genus Bolitophila; species Bolitophila cinerea. Next base: position 3,540 of record JAAAKO020005676.1, on the reverse strand, counting down.
GAAGACGGTGATTCGTTTTCTGATTTTCGGCGCAAAGTGTCTGATTTGATAAAGGATGTGGTCTTTATCATTGGCTCAAGTAATTGCTTTAAACAAATGTTCCTGTCACTCCAAGAACCAAACGTGACGTGGGAGAGTAGCGAGGCCGCACTTTTTGTGATGGAAAACGTGGCCAAAAATATTTTACCGTAAGTACTCTGCTATGACGCGACCTAAAATTATTAAATTACTAATTACATTGTTTATTTATTTTAGTGATGAGAACGAAGTGGTGCCAAAGGTTGCGGAGGCTATTTTAAACTTACCCGAAAACACGCATATTGCCGTTAGATACACATCGATTATGCTTCTGGGCGAACTTTGCGACTGGATTGAGAGACACCCTGAGTCGCTACAGGCAGTTCTGAACTTTTTACTTTTCTCGTTGCAACAAAAGAACGGTCTAGCAGCTGCAGCCGCTAAGGCACTGGTTCACATTTGCTCATCGTGTAGAAATCACATGGTATGCCATTTAAATGGTTTGGGCCAGATCGCAGCGAGTCTGGATAGTTTTGAGATCTCCAACGATGCAGCCATCGGTTTGCTTAAAGGAATTTCTACGATTGTGTCACGTCTACCAAAGGAACAGTTGACTACAACGCTCCAGGAAATTTGCACTTTTCAATTGTTGCCACTACGAGCTCTCCTTGACACAGACCTAAAAGTTGATCGTAATCAACGCAGTGATCCGAGTTTTTGGCTAGATCGTTTGGCCGCAATACTGCGACATACAAATCCGGATGTACGCGAGACAGAAGTGCATCCCTGCTTGTCGGTCATCACAGAAGCCTGGCCAATCATTTCAAATATTTTCAACAAATATCAGACTGACTCTCGAGTAATGGAGCGATCGTGTCGCTGCATTCGGTACATGATGCGGTGCATTGGAAAGCAGGCTTCCCCCCTGCTTGAGCCACTAGTCAAGCAAATGGTACAATTGTACATATTGCATCAGCACAGTTGTTTCCTGTACCTAGGCAGCATTTTAGTGGATGAGTTTGCAAGTGTTAACGATCAATGTGTACAAGGTCTGCTGGATATGCTGCAAGCATTCATTGAGCCCACTTTCAACATATTACAAATGGAGAACGGACTTAAAAATCATCCAGACACTGTGGATGACTTCTTTCGTTTGTGCAGCCGATTTTTACAACGATGTGCCATCCCGTTCTTGCAGGGCCCTCTGGTACCCCCTATTATGCAGTGCGCATTGCTGGCATGCACACTAGACCACCGAGACGCCAATCTATCGGTGATGAAGTTTTTCTACAATCTCCTGAACTGTGGCAGAGGTGATACGGATCCAACAAAGCAACAGTTAGTCCGTCAATTGGCACAACAACACGGTGCTGCGTTGGTATTGAATCTGGTGCATGCTTCCGTTTTTTGTTTGCACACGTACATGATGTCAGACGTGGCGGATGTATTAGTCGAACTTAAGTATATTGACCAGGAGCACATTGACGGATATCTTCGCAGTGCACTGAACTCATTGCCAAAGATTACAAGCGGTGGTGGTGTGACCACTACACAGGCACAGCTGGACGAATTCCATTCGGCTGTTGTGGCAGCGGACTCAACACGATCGGTAACGCATGCCTTGAAAGATTTCACTCGACTTTTTCGGTAGTTTATCATTAAAAACACACACCCACACATCATTATGACGCAGATCAACACACACTCAAACATTATATAGATTTTTGTTTAAATTAATTGTAAATCAACATGAATACATCATAAACACTACACTATGAAGTATACACATGGAGAAAGAATAATTCTAATCCTCCTATAATGTATACATAAATCTTTTTTTATGAATCTATAACTAATTACTCAGCAAAAAGAAAATGTTTTATATATTACATATTTATATAAATGTTAGTTGTAATTTGTAAATTATATGCATGTGTAGAGAACAATTAAAAAAATATTATTAAAGTACAACAAAATAAACACGTCGTGAGTTTTCTATTTAGTTTAATCGAATTATGTGTAAAGGTAAAGAATATATAAAACAAACATGGTAAATTCATTATAAACACCCTTTGGCAGCTGGCTAGTTTTCGGAATACAGTATTTATACTACATACATATTATAAATGTAATTAAAATGGATTTATATATATATATATACGATTTGGGAATGATTTGTTGTGAGCATTCTCTAGAATGCCTAACAAAACGATATTACTTTCTGAGTATAAAGGGAATATTTAGATTCGTGTGAGTTTCTCTTTGAGCCAGTCCTCGGTGAGTTCGTCCAGCTCACGAACCTCATACACTCGGGTCAGTTCAGCCTCCCGTTGCATTGCCCGTTTTGTACCGGCATACATCATTTGCAATGCCATTTGACTGTCACGAGGCGTATAGAATATGAAGCACATGGGATAGGAGATGCGTTGGTCATCGTGAATCATCTTGTAGCTGTACACAATGAATCTGGGCTGATGACCGGGTAGTTGCTCTTGTAGTTCGTCAACGGTTATTTCATCAAGGAGCTCGTCCACGCAGACCAACTGTTTTTCACGATCCACTTTTACTGATGAAAATAAAACTTATATATTTTTATTTAAAAAAAACTTAATGAATAATTACATACGAATCAATGCTGCGTTTGCTTTATCCTTTCTGAATCGGAACTTTCGTAGTTCTTCTTTCACCTCCGGACTGATGTCGCATATTTTATCTCCCTACAAAAAATATTATTATTTTATTTATTTGTTAGGATTAAAGGCAAGAAAGTCTAATATACATGTACGAAGACAAATCTATAGGAAAAAAGAAAAGGTATAAAGAAAAAGGATATATGTGTACAATCGATCTATCAAACAAGAAACAATGAATAAAAACACATCAAAAATGCTTGTAGCACAAAGAAATGCTCCCCCACAAACTATTTATTTAGTGCATAACACAAAAGACTGTAATCGTTTAAATATAGAAAAATAGATAGGAAGCGGTTACCGATATGAGATTAAATATGATTCATATAAGATTATTTTTAATACATTTAATTAAATTAAACAAGGAAACTCACCATTCTATTGAATATATAGTTTGTATTTGTAGAATTAAAACGAGCAATATTATTATTTATTAAAAATTTGGAAAGTGTATAATAAAATAAAGATAGTCAGTCCGCGGCGTTGGTGTTTTTGAGTAAATTACTATACTATTTGTGAGTCATTTTAATACAAAAAAACATTATTTGTAAATAAGTGTTATGCATGAGTGCGTTCAGTGCTAAGACTTGTGTCAAGTTTAGTTGAAATACTGACAACTAGAGTATACGCTTCTCCAAGACGCAAACCTTTCGACGGGGTCGACGCCGTCGAATTCAAATCGAATTCATACAAAAAAAAATGTTTTTTCGCCAAGTACTAGATTGTTCTCATAAAACGAGAGAATATTCAAGGAAGGCGACAAAGCACTCAATTCGATTCGATCCAAAACCGTAGGAATTCTGTTCAATCGAATATAACCCTTCGGTCAGAT
>JAAAKO020005665.1:0-19960 GCA_010015015.2 Bolitophila cinerea | reverse complement strand
CGCAACGATGGCTAAATTGCACGAATTGAGCTTCGAATTGCTTCCGCACCCACCGTATTCTCCAGATTTGGCCCCCAACGACTACTACCTATTAGCAGACCTGAAAAAAATGCTCGCCGGAAAGAAATTTGGCTCGAATGAAGAGGTGATCGCAGAAACTGAAGCTTATTTTGAGGCCTACGGACTTATTGAGTGATGTGTTAAGTAATATTTATATCTAAAAAGTGTAAACACAAAATCGATTAGATTTTTCGTTACAAAATTTTCGGTTTACATCCGGCTCGAAGGTCCAATGACTTTTTCGTGACAAAATTATTAGTTTACATCAGGATTGGAAAAAACCTTTTTTTAGGTCTACTTGATACAATTATTGGTTGACGAAATTATAGGTTTACATCCAATTTAAAAATCTTTTTTTAAGGTTGTTAGAATTATATGTTTTGAATAGCAAGTTAATACTTATATCTAAAAAGTTTAAGCCCAAAATCGAATAATTTTTGGTGACAAAATTATTTATTTACATCCGGCTCGAAGAACCAATGACAAAATTATTGGTTTACATCCGGCTCGAAGGACCAATGATTTTTTGAGACAAAATTATTGGTTTACATCAGGCTTGAAAAATAATTATTTGTTTGCCAAAATAATTGATTTACATAAGGCTCAATCTCACATCCACCAGGGAACAATGACCTTTTGCCAAGTATATTGGTTTACATTCGAATTGAATATGCAATTTTCTAGGTATATGTATAGTTAAATAATCAATATTTTAAAACTATTAAATCGAATAAAGGTATTTCAAAAAAGATTTACATTCATTTAAATGGACTCGATGTCCAACACCTTTGATGTAAACATAAAAAACTATTCAATACGAATTCCTAAAACCAACTACAATCAAGATCAGCGTAGTTAATCCAATGCATTGAGCACTAGCGATTCTGCATGTCAAGCGTTATCGTTCCACGCTCGTTTTTAATAGAGAAACGTACACACTCGTCCGAGACTCATCAACAATATGAAATGAAATGAAATACAAATGTACAATATACACGATAACTCACTCTCTCACACACACACACACAGACACACTCAATCATATACTAGCGTGAGTTCGCGCAATCTACAAGTTGCTATTATCGCGCGGAGGGTCGAGCGCATTTTCTTTTTTCAAAAACGTGGCAACGCTGCCTAACACAACGGGCCTGAGGCTTGTGTGTGTGTGTGAGAACATGCGAGACAGTTAAAATCAAAGTCGTCTGCTATACCCCTTACACTAAAGTCTTAGATTATATATTAATTCAAAACGGAGTTGTACCCCATTGATATAATGTATAATATCTATATTATACTGTTAATAAACTATATCAATGCTCAGAGCGTTGTTGACGGAATTTACTCATACTTCTCAAACTGACAATATATATTTACACCAACTGTGTACATATACCTATATAAATACATACATATATATATATTTATATGTATCATATGCAAATGGATTAAAGTATACCTAATACAAATATTATATGCATACAAAATAAGGCAAACGATGAAAATAAAACTAGAAAAAACTGGCAACTGCGCATAAAATAGCGCGCGCAAATGTGGATACGCCTGCGCCCGTTAATGATTTCAAGAAGCGTTTTGTCGTTTTGTCTCGATTGTATGTATTTTACAAAACACATATGTACACATAACACACATACAGATAAATAATTCACATAGCGCATACAGAAAACGCATATTTATATGGGTTTAAGGTTATACACAGCATTTAGTGCAATGTAAGTATTAACACGCTATCCAAACAATATATGATTCCGACGGGAGCGGGAGTTTCAATTGAAATTGAGATTATTATATTACTGTTCCTCGTGAGCGCACTTCCATTGTGTTTGTGTGTGTGTACGTAACGTATGAAGAGTATATGTCTACGTAAACACTATTACATGGAAATCAATAGAATAATTATTATGTAGAATACATGCGAACAATAAATACACGGTAGAATCGTGACGCAACAAGCCACTGTTGTCGATGCATTGCATTGAAAAGCATAAATTAGTCAGTCCGGTGGTAAATCACAGAACTACACGCACACATGCAGTAACATTCCCAATAACATCCCCAACACAGTTTTACGTATGGAAGACGGATCGCATTGAAGGAAAGCTAATTACAGGATTTCAGAGAAATGTATAGAAATATTATTTTGCCTTGCGCAATGTGAAGGTCGGTAAGCGCAAGAGAAAGAGAAAAATAGTGAAAGCCAACTTTTTCTTAGGACGAACGGAGGAGAATTCAATAAAAGACCTTGGATTTCTATGCTGACCTGGAATAACACATTTTAGTTATTCGAAGAAAACATATTAATAGAAAGTCATAATTTTCCCTGCGAATACTTTATTAAAATACTGTTCTCGTATATTTTTTCCGAACCAAGTGAGCGGAATTACGTGCTGTAGCCATATGTCTTACAAAGGATCAAAGGAAGCCTAGAGACATGTTTTATTTTCAGTGAGTAATATTAATGGAATTATAATTGGACTCTGGCGTAGTGGGTGTTTTATATAAGAAGAGAGGTATATGGCAGTAGGAAAAATACAGCGTTTTACAGACAGATAAACAGAAGGTAAAAAACCTACGGTTTGCAAGAACAAAATATAGATTATTATATAAAAGTATATTATTTTTTACTTCTTTGAGAAGATGCCGTAGGCCAATCAACAGCGCAGCACTTGTTTTTTTACTGGCCAATAGTGGAAGTTTGTAAGAGCGATCGAGTCAAATCAAGTGTTTTCTTAAAAAATAAATCAGCATGAGAAAAAAAAACAATTCGACTCTCATAGAATTCCACTGCAGGGTTTTATCGCGATGGCAAACTTGAATTTATATTTCAGTTTAGATTGTAGTTATGAAAAACAATAACATATTCCATTTAGATTTACTATTTAAATTTTAATTAGGAACGAAAGTAAGTTTTTAAATTTAAAATTAAAATCTATTGAAAGAAGGGTAAATTACATTATTATATCAAAAACGTCTGAAAAGACGGAAAACGGTCGTTAAGGTAGTCGTAGCTATCTTGTAAATCTCTAGCGAATCATAAGGTTGTCTGATGAATTTATTATGTCAAAATAGACCGCACAGCATTGATCAATAATAAAACTCAATGCCTTTAAATAGTTAAATATATCAGGTACTAAATGCCAACTTGCAAAACAATCGATCCAATTATGGGGTTTCCTTTTAGTGAACCTTTAAAACCTTGACAGGAGCCCTGCTTGTTGGCGTTATATTTGGTACTGCATCGTCGAGAGAATAAACTTTGCCAGGATCTTGTAAACCACAGTCAGACGACAAATATCGGCAAATCTTTACACCTCCCAAAAACTAAGTAAAATAAAAAAAAATAAGTAAAATTCGATCGTTTTATTGATTTTTGGGGAGGTGTGTATAAGGTAGATAGCAAACTTGAGCAATGGCTTCTCCATCTTTGGATTTTCCCACTTCCTTAAATATACTAAAAGAGGGAGTTTTTACTTGAAAATCTTCCTACCCCTTATGAGATTTTTTTCGGGGGAAAATTCATTTCGTAATAACGGCAACCTCTACTACATCCCTAAAAACATTTTGGAACGTGTACGTTTTTGCGTTTGTGCTCAAACGTCTATATATAGAGGCGTTTGAGCAGTGGCAAGAGACATTTTTGAGCACTCACGGCAGACGGTCGCATGATCTTTTCGCTGAGGAGCCACCAGAATGAGAGGCCAAGTGGTTGGCTCTCGGGTGGTTCCTTACTGGATCAAGGGCCTTGTGGATGCATGAGACGTCGGGTCTTGGTCCGGCGTGAGACCAGCTCTTGTTTTAGTGTTCGGTGTTTTTTTGTAAAGTTTACGTTTTGTGTGAATTTGTCTTGGGAACAATCACTGGAGAGGCATCATGCCAAACCGCTGAAGTCCTAGCCAGGCAAGGGAAATTCTTTTTTGTACTATTTTTACGAAGCTCCTCCCTGTCAAGGTTTTTCCCGTTACATTTTTTTTGAAGAGGCGCTAATGAGAACTAGCCCCTAAGTATCTTTCAGTGATCATAACTGACCAAGTCGCCTTTCTTTAACAGTTTAAGGATGATTCCAGATTTCCATGAATCTGAAATCGACTAAAATGAAAGTAGCATGGCGCAGGATATCCGTTGAAAATAACGGATCCGCTTTGACGAGTTCTATCGGAATATTTTCGAAATATCCGGCTGCTTTGCAGGAGGCCAGGTTGGCTACTGCATAAGATACTTCAGCTCGGATGGGGGACCTTATTGTAAACAGGCAAGAGTGAATAGCTCAATGGAGGAGCTTACGCTTGACGTGGTGTCCACATCGGTTAAGCTGTTGCCTATTCATGATGTACAGTTAAATTACCGCTGGCATCTTTGACCTAAGCGTGTTCCCGTATCGTTCCAATCGTCGATAGCCTAAAAGCGTTAACACTGCATCTACATTAACGTCATAAAAGATTTTATACATTTGAAAATCATTTAAAAACAATTTTATTCTTTTTTCATCAAAGAATGTATCACATGTTCCGCATGACTAACACAATGACGTCATAACAAAAAAAAAATAATAACAAAATATCAAAACAAAAAAATAAAATATCGATTCCTCAGAAGCAGCTGTCATACCGACGACTATTTGCAAAGAACAAAACAATAGCATCTCAATTATTTACAAGGAAAATTGAGGGCATGCAATGACATGCAAAAATATGCCGTCATAAAATGCAGCGGCCACAGGAAACGAGGAATAGCTAATGTCGATAATTTAAATGTGTATTTGCGGCGAGGAATTTGTGAAATAATATTGTCAAGGTAAATAATATACTTAATAATACGATCATTTGGAATTGAAAAGACGCTATGCCATAGACCCCGTTGCAATTTATACAAACAAATTCACAAAATGAGACATTCGATTTTTAGAATTCAGAAATCGGGAATTTCATCCCGCGGAATTTCCCCCGTCGACATTCACACAAATGTTTGGTATTTTACCTAGAGGTCGCTCATTCCCCTAACGCTGACACATTTTTAATGGCATTTAATACAAATGACCTACACCCTGCCGAATTTCGCACATTTTTTTACGAATTTCATACAAACAAATTTGATTTTTTGGACGCTGACCCCGCCGTGATTTTCTATAAAATCAAATTCTTAAAATTATGTCTCCCTTGTGGTTTTTTTCTCTTGTTTAAAAGTCACCGAAAATATATTGCACACATAGGTCATAGGGTTGCTGTCTGTTATTTCGGCTGAAGTGCAGTTTGGTCCTTAGAAAATATGCCCTTTTCTGTTTATAATAAAGTTTGTTTATTTTATATTATCATATCTATATAAAAAAAAAAAAAAATTTAAAACAAAATCTTTAAAAATAATCTATTTTTAATTTTCTATTATTTTAAATTTTGTTTCTAAGTCGCGTAAAAACGAGTCTTTGTGAAAAGATTGAGCTGAATCAGATAAGGGTAAGTGGCTTAAAAAGATCAAAATTCTTAGGTTTTCAATAGCTATTTTCTTTAAAAAAACATCTATTCGGCTTTATATAGAAAATCTGTTCATAAATCTTTGTATAGGCAAATAGATTTTGCTATTTATTAAAAAAAATCTGAGTAAGTTTTCCTGCTCAAAATCTATTTATAATTTAAGTATACTAAATTCTAAATATTATCTAAAGATTAGAGACTAAAACTGGTTTAAAAAAGGGGCTGTATGTTTTGTGTTTCTTATTTAGAGAATAGTCTTACTTTTACATTTACCAAAAAAGGTTATTTTTTTTCGGAGCTGTAAAAATATTGTTTTTAGAACCGTATTTTTTAACCATGATAATTTTTAAACCATGAGTTTTTTTAACCTTCAGATTTTTAAGCATGAGTGGTATATTTTAACACTGAGGGGTATTTTTAAACATGAGGGTTTTATTGAAGCATGATGTTTTTTTAAACTCGAGGGTTTATCAATCGTCCGTTAACCAAGACAGTTCTTTGAATATATATCGAATATTTAAAATATTATTTAATTTTTAAATCAAATATTAAACTGAATTCGATTAGAATCATTAGATTATTAATTAGATTTATGGCTTAAATAAGAATATCTATTACTTCATTTTTTAAGAATTTTAATTGGAAAATTAAAGTAGATTTATTAATAAATATAGACTAAGGACCAATTTCTTTTGTCCCGATTAAAAAAATCCTTGACTAAAGCACTCTATTAACCAAAAAAGGTTTTTTTGATTTCCGGTCAGTCTTCCTAATCGTAGTTTGGCTGATTAACAGTTCTTTGATTAACTTTAATCAGCTGATCCGATAGATGGTCATTTTTGAGTGATTTAGATCTTAATCAGGCGATTATTCGGCGATTAGATTACTTCAGATTTGATTTTGATTACTTTTGCCCTCAGATTTGAATACATAATATATGAAATGTATCAACTTCGAGATTGGGAAGGAGGAGGTTTGATCAGAACTGTAAAAATCGGTCCTAAATGTAAATAAGAAGACTTTTACATAATTGTACTGAAAAGGGAGACGCCAAGTCTCTAACCAGAGACCAAAAGTGAGCCTCTGCAAACATATAATTTAAATCTCAGAATGTATTTCAGCACAGAAACTGTTTATTGCATCAGTAGCAGTGGCCTCTAGAAATAAACTCTACTGAATAGCCAATCAGCCCGGTTTTGCTGTGTCACTAAGAATAAATGCTAAATATCTCGTATCCGCATTCTATTGTTAAATGGAAATCCAGTTTTTTTAAAAAGAAAAAAAACATAAATCCAAAATAGAAGTGATCTGATATAGGAATTTAAATATCTGTGCAAAAACACTGTTGGTCAACGCGACGCAGGGTTCAAATGAAATTGTAAGCGTTCCTGATGTAATCATCCCGTAAACACACACATTTCTATCTACGCGAGACGTTCGGTTCATCGGTGTGACGCAATAGTGTGTATGTCTGTAATGACGCAACATCCATTCAATGCATGCAACGACCTTTACACGTACACTCACACACAATTTTAGAAGAAGAAGAAGAAGAGTCTAATACACTAATATTATTAAAAAGAGAAATACAAATACATTTAATTATTTAGATTTAGAATATAAGAATATTGATAATATACTTACATAGTCATGGATTTCTGTGATGTATTGCTGTAGCTAACCATCTCATCGGCTGACTCTCCACCCGAACTACTGGCCGTTGCGTCCGAGTCCACGGCTGCGGCGACCGCACACAATTCGGTGTGCAGCAGCCCAGACGTGTGTGCCACCTGCTGTGTCCCTTCCTCGTCAAACGTCGGTATAATACTCAGCACCGGTACAGCGGTTGTCCCAATCGCAGACTTGGGCAGACCATTGTCTGCGTACTTCTGGTGTATCGGTGGTGGTTTCACCGATCCGGATGGCGGTTTAGCCTGTTGGCCATTCGAAACCGTTTCAATGCGCTTGATCAGAGCTTTCATCGAGAGTGCAGACAAAGGTTTGTTCTTGTCCTTCTGTGCCTGATTGATCGGAGTCATCGTTGAGATGGTCTTCGACTCACGTTCCTTGCGCTTCAGCAATTGCTGGGTGTACTCAAATAATCCGTTCACTTCCTCGTTTATGTGCTGACCCATATAGCGTGCCTGAACCTTGCGCAGGCGACGCACCAGAAAGTCACACTTGCGAACCATCTGTGCCTGACGCTTTTCGATGTCACTACGCAGTTCCTGGTGATCGGTTTCGGTTTCCTTGTTCGGTGTGGACACGTCCTCTAGGCCCATATTCATGACGTCCACATCGTTGAACAGAGCCAGACCACCGGCAAGATCGCACAGATTGTCACCGGTCTGTGCAGACTCAAAACTCTTGAATACCTGCATCAGATCAATGTCTGAGCCAGAGGCAAGGTCACCGAGCATCTGTTCCATTTCGGCGTTATCCTTTAGATAGTCTTTCTGTAGTCCCATGGTGTTGTTGCTGCTGTTGTTGTTTTCGTTGTTATTGTTGCTGCTGTTGCCGTTGTTGTTTAACGTGGACGACGAAGCTGATGGTGACAGGGATGACGACGACGTCGACGTTGTAGCCTGCTCACCAGAGGCTGACGTACAGTTTATCTGGCTAGACTGCAGATCGGGTAACGACGTAGACGACAACGATTCGTGGAGCTGATGTGACTCCGGTTGTTGATGATGCTGCTCCTGCTGCTGCTGCTGCTGATCCGAGCTTGTGGAACAATTCACGTCTGTGTGATCCATGTGCGTGGAATCGGATGGGCCGTCGGAGGGCCCATTCGTCGAAGTGTCCGTATCGAAAGCCAGCAAAAAAGCGACGTCCTCGCAAATGATGTCTTGCACGTTGACGGATTTTGTGCTAATGTACTGATCGTTGTTGTTGTTCACCGCGTTCACTGTACGTGGACTGGCCGAGTTTGCCGGTGATGAGAGCTTTGCCTGTTGACTGTTTGGCTCAGTTAGAGCTGGTGCCATTCTGGCTGCTGCATTTGAAGTGACTTCTAGACGCACCGGTCTTAATCCATTCATTCATTCAAAACTCAACACTAGAAATGTAAAAGTAAAAACGATAAGGAACGAGATGATTCCGGTTTAAATAATAGACACTATCGCGATTTAGATGGAGCCTCTCGGACAGAGACACACACACACACTCTCAAGGACACGCGGGGTGCCACAATAAAATGCACTTTTCCGCAGCAACACACACACACAAATGATTCACTAGGTTCGATTCACTTTTGGCGGGAGTCTCAGATTAGTCTCCAGCTAGCTCCATGTTCGGTGATCTCAATTCTGTTCTGCTCCTCTCATCCAGCGGAAATCTAAAATAATATCAAAAACAAGATTAGAGACCATGCATTTATCTGATTTTGGGAGTAATCTAAAAAAAAACACACGTGACGCCTTCCGGCAAGTGCACACAAAACATACGGTTTTCTTTCTGTATTCCTTACGATTAGCTTTCGGATGGGAAAGCTAGCTAGCTAACTCGTCTATGCTGGTCAAGGCTATATTTACAAAACGTTTACAATCGCACTTGCATCACAAATTTCTCGATGCGCGAATTTGCATTTGTTTTCACCCAGAAGAGTCTCAATTTGAGGCACCATCAAGTCAACGTATTTGTTTTCACCCAAAAGAGTCTCAATCTAAGGCACCGCCACCGTGCGTGCGTGCACTAACCAAACATGTATGCACAGGCACAGACACAAAACAGACACACACCGAAAAAAAAAATGTTTCTGGCTCTCGCCCCACGGCGCATAGCACACACACACATACACACACACATAGAACAGCAATTTTGCTGCGGCGGACGACGACGATGAGAAAAAAAACGTAGAATTCATGTGCAGAGGAGCAGCGGGATTTGCCACAATTTACACACACTCACGAAAAAACCATACTTACGCTTGCTAATTCAGGGGCTGCACGCAAATTCGGGGGGCGAAGGCGCCGTTCATACGTGGATATGCTACGACAATACGATTGTCGAACGAATTGTGTGCTGACGATAGCGCCGAACGTAATTAATGATTTTTGTCTCACAGAACACGGTTCAACAATGGCGGGCGATCGACGAGAATTTCATAAAAATGCCTGCCTTTTCTCACTTACACACACACACTCAGAGAAACGCGTACGCACGCATACAGTTGCGCGACTTGCGTGTATACGTACACGTACACACATCGACACAACGTAGTTCCAAAGCGTGATATCAAAGCAACGAACAACGAAGCAAAAGCGATGACGACCAACACGAGATGTGCGCCGAGTGAGAATGAGGAATGAGCAACGAGGTTTTTGCGCAGTTCACTACCACTACTGCTATACTATTATAATATAGTATGTGTGGAGGAGCGTGTGATATACACACACACACACGAAAAATTTCATATGCATACACGAGTGCACAGCACACACAACGTGCTGCTAACAATGGCAACAGCGCATTCTGTGAGTGATGAGAACGATGAGCATCCACGCGCCGTCGACGCGCCGCCGCCGTACACGACCAAATGAGACGGCGACAAAGCGGCGGCTCGCACTGCTGGAGTCGAATTGCGTGTCGTTTCGCGTGTACGATTGTGCTCATTCTTGGCTTTTCCACGATTTTCCAGCGCCTAAAACTCCGATTTTCAATTTAGACCCATGAAAAACAAAGCCTCCAATAGATTTGGACGATTTTCTGGTGCATTCTACACAGTTATGTGCTCGAATTTCAGTTTGCTTTTGTCAGAGAAGCAGAGACACACTCAGCACTCGCACTCTCTCTCTCTCTCAGCCGCACGCCCAGTTAAAATTGTTTGCTGTGTATAAATATTTGCGATGGTTTGTGTCTTGTGTGTGTGAGTGTGAGACGGTGTTCGAATGCTTGTGGGTGTGTGAGAACGTTTGAAAGTGTGTGTGAGAACGTTTGAAAGTGTGCGCTTGTACTTTGGGTATGTGTATGTCGTGTGTGCAGCGCTTTTAAATTACGCTAAAGCGGAATAAAAACGTTTTTTTCTGTAAATTTCAAAACGAAAAAATTGATACGTTTGATTTTGGCTGCAAGCGTAACAATTGGTTGATTTAAGGATGGGTTGGGATTGCTAGTGTATGTACCTTAAGCGCAAGGGCTACTAGACGTACTTAAGTCTTAAAATACATTCGGTCTATTTTTAGAATGGTAAACTTGTAAGGTTTTTTTGAAATAAAAAGAAATGCCAAACACTAGAGACTAGACTATTGGCGACCTTGAAATAAAAAACGCACCTTTTAATGATTTTTGGGCGATACGCTGTCTAAAGTAAAGATTCATGACATTTACAATGACAATACATTTCTTGATCAAAAAATCCTTGCCTCTAAATTATACAAACTAAAGTTGATTTGGAAGGGGGGCATTAAATAAAAGATTAGTCAATTTCTAAAACAGTAGTGAATTATTCTCAAGTAAATAAACGTCAAGGGAATATTGCCAAATAATAATGAATTAATATATTTAAATTTTTGTCAAAAGTCAAAATGCTGAGAATAATTTATATTTTGCTGACGGTAATAAAAAATAATAATATAATATCAAAATCAAATTATCAAGAGAACGAATTATTGACCCCAAGTGTGGCTTAAGAACACTTTAGTGAAACCCGTAGGGAAGATTCTCGCGGTGACTAAATATCTTTTTATTTGTTGGAAATAAGGCCCCCAATGAAAGAGTATTTTAATATGTAACATCGTCCCTTTTCCAAAAAAAGGTGGAGGAAAGATTAAAAGGGAAGAGTTCCTACGGAAATTTTCAATTTTAATAGTCAAACTTTGGCGCGATCTCTCCAAGCAAACACTTCCAAAGGTGTTAGCGCCACTGGCCAGCGGATCATAACAAGAGAACAGGACACAGCAGAGACAGAGTGAATATTTTGTGCCGAACAGACGTTTTTTATGCAAAATAAAAACTTTAGATACGAAACCAATAAAATAAAACATAAAACTTATCATAATATCACCATACTTTCAAAAAGAAGGTATATTCCGGAAGATTAGGATGGATGCCATCAAACCGCGGCTTAGAACCATGGAAAAACCCGGTAGTATGGTGAAACAGTCCTCTGCGAGAAGATAAGGAATTCTTATACATTCTACGCTGTAATAGAGGGAAAGCCTCAAATTAACAGCATTATTGTGTTCTGGACGGAACTTGCTAGTTGTCAGCCATTCACCGGAATTGGAACCGGAACGAAACCAAAAATCATGTGGGAACCCGAAGACTGCCTTTACGAAAAGTGGACGTTAGTTTTCCCTGATCAAAAGGATGCCGTTTGAAATTAGAAACAGCAAATAAATACTGTGAAAGCTCAGCGAATCAAGGATAAAATTGTGGGCAGCAATTGCTTCACTTATCTCCACAACTAAATCCTGGAGCACAATGGGTCCAAATTGAGACCTGCGTGCGTTTGTCTATTTATCCAAGAGACGTATATTCCAACATTAATCTAATATATCTCTACAACTGGATTGTATAGAGACGAATTACTTCAAGAAAAACATAGAACTGCACAAAGAATATTTTAAGAGGCTGAAGACATCAAAATTGTCCTCAATAGTGTGGAGAAGTCCACGTTCTGCATAAGGGAACTATTGTACTCTCGTGCACATCATTTCGATACAGGGTATTTTAGCAATTTAGATCATAATGTTATTATTCTCTTGGAATGTAACAAAACAATCGTGGAACTTACACAGAAACAAGTTTCTTTGACTCATATAAAATCGGTTTTATGAGATTTACATTCCATAACTGTGATGAAACTCAATAAAGTAATATAGAAATACAATCTTAACAGACGTGTCATGAAATTCCACGCAATTATATATTAAATGCCGCAATTTCATAAATCATTACCTGGAGCCCTCTAGAAAGATCTGGAAGAGTCGACTTGATCATGAGAGCTTCGAGTTATCGGAGATTATAGTAAAACAAAATATTATTTAGATGATTTAGAGGATTTAGATTGAATGACGTAATTTCACGAGAAATTTCATAGCCATTTAGACAGCTAGAGTTCTATCATGAATATAATTTGATAAGGAGGCCGTAGTGGCCAGTATTAGAGAGTAAACAATCAATTTAAGGTTATCACATCTGTTACACATTCAGACAGACCGATATCCTCACCCAGAAGAAACTTTATAGAATCTCAATGAAAATCTGTTCTCTCGATTATCTCTACCTCGAGAAATCGTGTACCCAAAGCCATAAAACCCGTAAACATGTCAACCGATTTCCAGTATGGACACAAAAAATAATATACCTAAAAACCCGACACAGTCACACACACGCACACACAAAATACTCAAATAATCCGTCGATAATGCAGAGCAGCGCACCGCGACAATATGATTTTTTATGCACCAAATCTAGTGTGACGTGATGATACATATATATTATATTATATGAACTCGATTCTAGCTAATCGCAATGCGGATTTTCTGTGTATTTGTAAATAGAAATAATTATTCAAAGAAATGTTCAAAAATATGTATAATTTATGCATTTTACTTACATAATTCAGGAGATGCAGAATTCGCGTATCCATTTCGCGAAGACTGCGCTGCGGGCGAGGTCGTCATCGTATAATCCACAACTGATGCTGCCACCGGAGGCAAGACGCACGAATCGGATCATTGCGAGACGTTTTCAGGTTCTATGCGGAGAACACTCGCGCGGGACACCGACGAACTGAGAATATTCGAAGAATCTAAAAAAAATGATCTCGTTATTAAAAAATCACTGTATTAACATAAAATTGTAATTTAAGAGGTAGAATTAAGTGTGATTCTTAAATATTACTTAGTCTATGATATTGGAAGCATTCCAGTACAAGTATTTCATCGAGATAATGTGTCAAGACCACAAGGAGTATTGTTTTTTATATAGAACATACAAAAATGTTGCACACTTGGGAGTGTATAGAAACAGACTGTGCAGAGAGAATAGCCGAATAATAAAACATACAACGCGCGCTCGTGCTGTCAATTGACAGTTTTATACTAGATTTCGTGATCGTACGCACTGCAAATGCACCGTGTGTCCGTGTAGCGAGTGCGCATACAAAACAACAACAAATCCAACAGATGAACGCATAAAATATTGAAGTATATGAAATATATAGCGCAAGTGTGTATGTGTGTGTGCGTGACACTAGGAATGGGGCTGTTTTTTGGAAAGATCACAAAGCATACACGTAGGGAGTTTTAAGATTTTATTAGTGGGAGAGGAAAACAAACCAGAATATGACTGATGAATTTGATAATACATAATTCGATGGCCAATCGCGCTCACACACACTCATACACATATCTTAAATTCATATGTATTAAATTAAAAATCAGGATCAGGACGAATATTTAGAAGCAAATATAAGATTTCCGATCGGACAAATGTCTTTGAAGATTAAAGATTCGAGAAATATGTGCTGACATGAATCCGAAGCAAAAAAATTGTAAGTTTCTTAGAAACAAGAGCGTTCATCGGGCCCAGCGAGAGTAACATCCGGTTTATTCGAATCAAAAGGATCTGCGACACAGGATTTTATGATACTTTGCAAAGGCCAAATTGAACAATTTATGACTTTCTTCTCATAATCTTGAGTACTTTTTTATAAATAATTAAATAATCTCAAAGTGAATTGCCAATTTTGGAATTTATCTGCGAGATCTTGAATTGCGATTCACATTCTATGTAAAACATATAAACTTTTAGAAGCTGTTTTAAGAGTAATCTCCGTACTTTTATAGAAATTTGATTATTTAATGTTAAATTTATATTAATATATATAGGAACTTACCGATACAGCGAACACCCTCGACTGGATTGTGACTATATCGCTCTTTAACTAATCGAGGAGTAGCACACAATCCATCGAGGGAAATACTATCCGGTTCGGATTAGTAAGACTTTCGGACGCACGGAGGATGCGTGTGTGCTCGCGATCAAAGTATTTCAGAACTATGAAATTATGAAATTGGATTTATGAAAGGAAGGATAAATCCGTCAGTTTGGCGTATACAAAAAATATGTATACATATCATTTGTATATGTTGATGTGTGTGCGTGTGTGTGTGCGTGCATGAATAAGATGTCAGTTTGTTGTCAGTTGGGAGTCGGCGATGTGGGTAATGCAGATTACGAGGGGTGTTCTATGTTGTTGCGCAAAAAGTCGAGATTGATGATTGAACGTAAAAAAATAAATAAATAGTTATAATAAAAAAATACCCGAATTTTGTACATAATTGAATTGATGACTGAATTGCGCACTATTTTTTGCGTTTTGTTGTTAGTTATATTAATGGTTAGTTGGCTAAAGCTGTTGACGACACTTTAATACATATACGTTAATATATAGACATGAATTGGATCAGTTTTTCTACACGGACTTGTAATGAATATCTCTTAAATTCGAGACAGTATTTTAGTTTTTTTTTGTCGTCAACAGATGGCTTTTATTTACGCAAACATTTAAAAAATTCAAATAATATTTAATTATTTCACCATAAAAGCTTGTAAAATAGTAAATAAAAACATTATAAAAACGTTAAAAAGTATCTACCTAATACATTTTAACGAATATCTGTGATTTTATCGTCTTCAAACTATTATTAAAGTACGTGTTATTACAATATCTCAAAGGTTGATTGTCTATTTTCATAAAGGTGTTCATTACAAAAACATAACCTAACTTCTTCTCTATAGTATTATTGCTATTAGCTTTAAAAAGAAAAAAATAACCCTAAAACTTTCAAAAATACAAATACATTCGAATTAAAAGGCAAGTAGATATATACCATTCCCGCTAACCTCCAAATCACAACCATATTGTATATACGAGTATATTCTTCAAATAGAAGACAAAAACAAGAAAGGATGATGTTCATTAAAAATGTACCTGCTAAATAAAAGCGGACGAACGTTTTTGAAAGTAATCTGATCTACAAATAGGAAAATTGTTATTTGTTCCTTCAAATCAAAAAAAAAATGCAAACCTAACCTACAAAAATACAAATTTATACAAAAACCATTGCGAATTAGACAACATAATCAAAATAAAAATAATAAAAATTAAAAACTACCAATTATTCTCAAACACACATCATTATTTACTGGCCGACGGCAATTTTGAAAGCTTCGAGCCAGCGGCGGCTGCTTGATCACGTAGCACTTCTTTGCTGGCAGTAGAAATCCTTTTAATGCCAGCCGCAGTCACTGTTGGTCGGGGAGTCGTTTTGTGCGGCACAACAGCTTCATCAGACTTGCTGCCTCTAACCAAAACCGAGCGTTTCTTTGGAACAGCAGACGACTGCGGAGCCGTCATTGGTCTAGCAATCGCCGATGGTGCCTTCGCAAGTAGGGCTGCCCGGGCCTGTGCAGCGGCCTTTTCGTTGTTAGCGCGTGACACAGCCGCTGCATCATACGTTCCATAGGTGTATTCTAGAGAAGAGTACAAATACAGAGATTATAGACCATTTCTGGCATCGCTTACTTTATATATGTTTTATAATTTACTTCGGTTTGGAATCACGGCGGACATTGATTTGCGCCCAGTTATCGAGGAAGATGTGGTACCACCACCGCTTAATCGGTTCGTGCCGGTGGCGGTGCCACTCGCTGCGGTATGAAAGAAAAAAATGTATCCATAAATGGGACAAGATGAAATAAATGAAATACATACGTTTCGGCGCTACTCTGACCCGAGGCTGAACGAGCACTGAGATGCTGTGACGACGATTACTATTAAAGGCATTCTGCGGTGCCATGCCAGAGGACACTTCGTTGGGTGTAACCATCTTGGAAAATCCTTTGCTAAGGTTCTCGACACTGTCAAAGGCACCGCCGCCGCCGTCATGCATACACTGCAGCACCTCGTCGAGCTTGTGACGTGCTTCGGTGACCATCTGGAAATTATTTATAGAGAGATCATTATGTTTTATCTAAAGAGAGATATAAAGAGACACAAACCCGTAAAATATTTTCCTTTTCATCGGTAAGAAAGCCATTTTCTTCGCTACGACTAAATGACAGCGAATTTCGAGATGGACTGTTGAATATCTCTTCATGCGACAGAGACCCCTGGAATCAAACAAAAAATACCAATAATCTCTCAGGTAACATTTATCCAAAATAATATATAGCGTACCTGAGAGCCGGCTGGTGTTGTCTGTCTAGAACAAGCTCCCGATGATAAACTCCCTCCGCTTGGCACTTGGGTATTTGGCTCCACGATGGCGCTGTTAATCTTGGCACACACTCTGCAAAATACGTATTCTAGTATATCCTAAGGAAAGTCAGTTTAAAAAACTTACTCATGCAGTGCGACCACAGAATTTGTGGGTCGCCTCTTTGACGCTGCAATGTCCTCACATATTTTCCGTGTGACCACTTGGAAGAGCGACGTGATTTGCTCCATACTTTGTGGTGGCAGAACAGGAAGCAGATTAGAGGATGAGTCATATACCGAGGGAGCATTGTTCTGTGAGGACACAATATTTATAATCAATACTCTCCTCTAACTACATATAGACAGGAATTTTGCAAAGTATAATTAAATATAAATATATACTGTACCTGTACTCCTCCTAAGCTGGTGCTGGGCTTGGTACCGTGCACCTCCCAGAATGAGTTATTATTATGCGTGCTGGCTGGTGGACAACTGCACGCTGATGGCGATACGGCCGCGTCCGTTAGGCGTGACACAATACCCGATTTCTGGCATGTGATCTCGACACGGACACCACCACCGGAAGCGTCACCGTTGCCAGCCGTAAATCCTTGTTTGAAGTCGAATGACTCCAGACGAAAGCCGGCCGCTTTCAGGAGCAAAGTGAGCTCAACGGCATCCATGTTGGGTTTCTATCGTATAATTTTAATTATTATTGTATATATATAGATAAATCGCTTAGTTTTTTGTGATGTTACCATAGTCTCTGGATTTACGACTGTCGCGTCAATACTTGAACCGGATTGATGCATCTGCTCCTCTTTTACTTTTACCTGGAACATTGGAACGTCCATAGTTTTGTACAGATAATATTTATTATTTTTAAGTGTGATGTAGCGAGCCAAAAATGATGTGTCTGCGAGAATAGATAGAGGTACTTTTACCGTTATTTATAGAGGTGATGTAAGCCTTCGTGATGTGTCCAGTGGCGGATCCAATAAAAGGGGATATAAAAGCTTTAGCCACCCTGGAGTGCATTAAAATCAGTGATATTCTTATAGTACAAAATCAGTGTTTTTCTTATAGTACAAAATCAGTGATTTTCTTATAGTACAAAATCAGTGATTTTCTTATAGTACAAAATCAGTGATTTTCTTATAGTACAAAATCATTGATTTTCTTAGTACAAAATCAATTTTTTTCTAAGTATAAATTTATTGATTTTCTTAGTACAAAATCAGTGATTTGCTCAGTACAAACTCAGTGATTTGCTTAGTACAAACTCAGTGTTTTTCTTAGTTCAAAATCAGTGATTTTCTTAGTACAACATCAATGATTTTATTAGTACAAAATCAATGTTTTTCTAAGTACAAAATCAGTGATATTCTTAGTACAAATTCCAGAGATTTTCTTAATACAAAATTAGTGATTTTCTTATAGTACAAAATCAGTGATTTTCTTATAGTACAAAATCAGTGATTTTCTTATAGTTCAAAATCAATGATTTTCTTATAGTCCAAAATCAGTGATTTGCTTAGTACAAACTCAGTGATTTGCTTAGTACAAACTCAGTGTTTTTCTTAGTACAAAATCAGTGATTTTATTAGTTTAAAATAAGTGATTTTCTTAGTACAAAAACAATGATTTTCTTAGTACAAAATCAGTGATTTTGTTAGTACAAAATTCAGTGATTTTCTTAATACAAAATCAGTGATTCTTAATACAAAATCAGTAACAGGGATTTTCTCATTATCAAATCAGTGATTTTCATAGTACAAAATCAGTGATTTTCTTAGTACAACATTTAGTACAAAATCAGTGTTTTTTTAGTATAAAATCTGCAATTTTTATTAGTCATTTTCATTTTTTCAGAGTACAAAATTTATTAGTACAAAATCAGTGGTTTTCTTAATACAAAATCAGTGATCTTTATAGTACAAAATTATTGTTTTTCTTAGTACAAAATCAGTGATTTCCTTAGTACAAAATCAGTGATTTTCTATTTAGAAAATCTTTATATTCTCTTAATAATTAATGAATTAATTTTTAATGACATATTAAGGGGTTTCAAGTTTTGTTACGAGTTGTTACGTAGTGGGCTAATGAGCTAATTTTACGTAAAAAAAAGTTATAATTAATACGTATAAAATTGAAGGGGGGTCTTCAATTTTGTTACGATTGTATTACGATAAAGGGAGGGGGTAAAAAAAATCTTATATTAGCGTAATATATGGACGGCTCCTTTGATAGCCTATGTAATATGAAATTAAACAAAAAGTTCAGCCCCCCAGAAAACAGAATGTCAGTTCCGCCACTGGTAGTGTAGTATTATAATTTGGATGAATTCAAACAATATTGAGGTTAGACAATACCATGCAGTTAAAGTTATTATATTAGCGACTCATTAAGAAAAACAATCCTATATCAGTCATGTAAGCCGGATTTATGCTAAAAATGTCGATATTGTCTCTTCTTTTTAGTAGTACTACTAAATAATACAATTTAAAGGTTTAATTATCAATAAACAGTGGGAAAAAGAAAATATAAGTATTATTGCTCTTAGCTTTAAAAATTAAAAATAACCCTAAAACTTTCAAAAATACAAATACATCCAAATTAAAAGGCAAGTAGATATATACCATTCCCGCTAACCTCCAAATCACAACCATATATTGTATATACGAGTATATTCTTCAAATAGAAGAAAAAACAAGAAAGGGTGATGTTCATTATAAAAATGACCTGCTAAATAAAAGCGGACGAACATTTTTGGAACTAAGCTGATCTACAAATAGGAAAATTATTATTTGTTCCTACAAATCAAAAAAAATGCAAACCTAACCTACAAAAATACAAATTTATACAAAAACCATTGCGAATTAGACAACATAATCAAAATAAAAATAATAAAAATTAAAAACTACCAATTATTCTCAAACACACATCATTATTTACTGGCCGACGGCAATTTTGAAAGCTTCGAGCCAGCGGCGGCTGCTTGATCACGTAGCACTTCTTTGCTGGCAGTAGAAATCCTTTTAATGCCAGCCGCAGTCACTGTTGGTCGGGGAGTCGTTTTGTGCGGCACAACAGCTTCATCAGACTTGCTGCCTCTAACCAAAACCGAGCGTTTCTTTGGAACAGCAGACGACTGCGGAGCCGTCATTGGTCTAGCAATCGCCGATGGTGCCTTCGCAAGTAGGGC
>JAAAKO020005654.1:0-19965 GCA_010015015.2 Bolitophila cinerea | reverse complement strand
TCACTGTCCGTCTCTTTTCTCACTTCGGCTAAAAACTTTCCTATCAAGGGAAGTCACACCAAGCGAGATTTCAAATACCAAAATGGATCGAATCGTCTCTTTCATAGAGCAATCCAATTGGTTTGAATATAAGTGATACTATTTCTATCACTGGGGAGAGGCATAATGGGCCCAACTTTTGAGGCCTGCATGCTCACCTTCTTTCGGGAGGGCTGCTTAAAGATGACGGGGGGACTAAGGGCTATCAATTTAAAATTGAAATTGAAAGGAAATTGAAATAGTGACAAAAATTCAACTAATTTATCATTGATATTAAATGTAATTGTATAATGCCAAGAATCTTCTGTCTGGCCATGTGAAGATTTGTATTAGTCGATATTTCGTGACACTAGAATATTTCAAATTCCAATTTTAGTACAAAGTAAATAGGTTACTCCAATTTACTTAGTCGAATTTTTTCAGTTAACATTCAGTAAAATACTCCTTAAAGTACAGATTCTGATGCTGGTTAGTTTATATTTTTTTCGGGACTCGAAGAATATATAGCTTTATCTTTATAATTAAATCTTCATGGTCGTCACACTGTGCGCTACAGTGAGAGCTTACGAGCATGTGCGATCGCATCTAATTACGCATGCGCTAGCGTGTACATTTGTGTTTAAATTAAGCTTTTGTCTGGTACAACAAATGGCTGTACGGACCTGTGTGCTGTGTGTGTGTGTGTGCGTTTAAATAATAAATAGCGACTCGAAGAAAGTGCGCCGTTGGAAGTCAGGCGCTCCCAGGCCATTGTGCATACACTATACACACGCAATATATTTTATTTTACATCCAATTAGCCCCGCGAAGAATTGGGCATATATACGCACTGAGAAAATCGAGTGATAATTAGATGTAGAGATATATAATACATTGTACTTTTATTTACAGTACGCGCGTGCGTGGACAATAGTTGCTTTCAGAGTCAATAATTGCTATACATATAAGTACTATACACAGTATTGCATGTAATATTTGTAATATGTGTGTATAGTATATGCTGTAGATGTATTTTGTAGGCAGTAGTTATTTGGAAATGTGTATTACACTAAATCTCGCGCGCCAACATAATTAGGTTATGCCGAACGTGTAGAGTTTCTGTGGAAGCTGCTCGGTTTCCAATTATTATTTTCGACTGTATTTCTATGTATAGCATATAATATATATAGATATATAGATATACTTTGCTGCGCAAAAATCACTCTTAAAAGATTGTTTCATTGTACGACCGATTCTATGTATCATGCGATGGCTGATGTGTTTTTGCTGCGGCATCATATACACAATACATATATGATATATACAATATATACATTATACATAGTCGTAGCTAAATAAACTGACCGCTGCAGGTGCTTGTCAAACGCCCTCGTTAAAAGGCACCTGCACATGTATTTATATCTTCTCATATATATAGAACACGATGATAAACGAAACCCTTGAATGTATATAAAATCACAATCTCGCATGTTTCTATTATGTTTTGTATAATTTTGTTATTCCTCTCTGCGTTTATGATAATTTAGATATTTACATTTTAAACGAAGGTCATATAAAAAAAAACAATTTGAGAACCGGTCAATCAAACGAACCAGGTGATTCTCAGAGAATACATATAGTCGTCCTGTCGAAGACACACGCAATGTAAATGAGTCTGATTAGGAACCGGTGGCTCGCTCTATTTACCCATACACCCTCAATTACGTTTGTTTGTGCAGACTTGCTTCTAGAAATGTAAAACGTTGCGTTGGCGATCCTTTGTATCCTTTGCATATTTAACAATGTATACATCAGGTTAAAGGTTTTGAATAACTAAGCCCAAATTAAGATCTCTCATGTTTACGTATATATACATTTATACTTAATGCAAGGGCAGTACCCCTTAAATGCTTTCAAGAACATCTATACAATAAATCTCCTTTTAATAGTTTAAACCTTCAAGATACAGCATGTTCCACAACCTTGTAATTATGCAAGAGCATGAGGCGGTCGCTGGTACGGAGCGCGTCTCGTTTTCCTAAAAGTGTTAATATATACGTGTGTGTGTGTATGCGCAATTGTGCGTGCACCCGCTTATTTGTACCTGTGTCGTCATTGAAGAAGTGTATGTGTTATTTACGGGCGGGCGTGCCAAACTTCTCAGAACAGTGTGTCTGTGCATGTTTGTTGGGCCTTTTTTATAAGTCACTGATCACGTAAATATTTTCGCCACCGGCGGAGGCCAGCGCACAGCAGAGGCACACTTCTTCATTGTGCCATTTAATAGGCTGTTGTATATTTTTTATGTATATATAAGTATTTATAGAATGTACTGTGTGTGTAACTTAATTTGCACAATGCTTAACGATAATGTGGTGCACTCTGACGTCCTTGGGAATCTATGTACTGCTGAGATCTGGCAATTAGACGGAGACATTATGAACACAGTTTTGAAGCTATTTATGGGGAGGAATTCCGAGAGAAAGATCTGTGCTGACACGCGTTGCAGCTTATTTATCAGTGCGTTGAGGAAAAGCATAAACTCAATGTTGGTTTGCTGAATAAAAAATATTAAAATAGTTAGACTTTTTCAACTCGACTTGAATATGATTGCAATATTAGGATAGAAAATTTTATATTGCTCGAGATAAAAAGCTAGTGCATCAGCATTAGGCTAAAGCGATATTGATATTCAAAAACGCCTAGTGCAGAAAGGTTAGAAATAAAAATTCAAAAATTATTACTTTTTTTTTGTCTGCGGTTTTGGCTTAAGGTTTCGGAAAATTACATTAAAGAGAACAACAAAATCCTCAATTTGTTTAATCGGTTAAAAACCACACTTTAGTTTTTAATATAGAACAACGTCATATGTATAATTGTCGTATACGCCCTCAACTTATTTGCTCAATTAAATACATTTATACAATATTATAGTATATAAGATTTCCTAGAGGCAAGTTCACTTCTGTAAACTGGTGTAAAATCTTAAGAATATATGTAATATTTCGTAATTTCTGGTAATATATTGCGAATCTTGAAATGTTTTGCAAATATTGGTAGTATGTGTAATATATCGCAATTATTTTGTAATATTTTAAAATTTTCTATAATATTTGATATATTTTCTAATATTTGTAATATTTTGTAATATTCGTAATATTTTGTAATATTCGTAATAGTTTGTAATGTATTCGCGTATCTGATTAAGGTTCATTATATTAGTGATGCTGACTTGTCTGGCTATTAGGGTAAAGCTGCCTCTACACGGGCTCTACAATGCACAGGCGTATACGGCTCAGCAAAAGTGTGTCAATTTGCACAAATTTTGTTGTGTCACAGCAGAACGGCTGGCAAACAAATTTGTGCAGCCCGCCAGTTGTGCAATTGTCATATGTAGCGGCATTTAAACGTAATATTACATAATATGACAAAATATTAAGTATTATAAGTTAAAATTTATTTTATTTTCAAATATTTGCAATATTTGTAATATTTCGCGAATTTCTGTAATATATTTAGAATTAAGAATACGCTGTACAAAAAAAATGTATAGTGATTTGCCCCTCGGATTTCCTTAAAATTAAATTGCCGTTCCATTTCTAAAGCAGGTTTTGTGTAATAGTCAGTGACTATACAAACCAGACGGTAAAAATAAATTTAAAAAAAATGTAAACAACAATTTTTTAATTTTTTATTTTTAAATGCTTGAAAATTATATATAATAACTTGAGTTTCGGGTCTAGATCAGGTTTTTGGGTCCAGACCCGTCTTTCGGGTTCAGAACCGGGTACCCGGTTCCAAAAAAACGGATTAAACAGCACTAATCTAATATCTTGCCAGACGCAGAAAAAGTGAGAGCCGATTTCACACAAGTTGGCGGAACTGATTGTAGCACTTTCTAACAGATTGGGATCCATATCCAGTATTTTTAAACTGTTTGGTAATATCTAAACAAGCAGTTCCTAGGCGTTAATTTAATACCATTAATTCGATAGGAATAGTTTAAATAATTTACATCAGTTCTGCTGACCTAAAGCCGTCGTTACAATAAAATTATATTTAAACGGCTTCAAATAATTGTTTTTTTTATTCATTTGATTCAACAACAAAAATAAGAAAAACCATGAAAACCCACAACTATAAAAAACAGTTATTTTTAATCGGTTAACCTGTTAATTATTTCCCTTTAAGATACCGATTAAACCGGTTAACCGGTTTGCAATCACTAATTGAAATTGATTATAATAATACTACAGAAACTCGATTATTAGAAAAGGTAAAAGGAAACGAAAAAATAGTAAACAGAACAGTATTCTCTCTGGTTAAAAAAAGTTCCTTAATCGACTGTTAAGAATAGTTGGACCAGAACCAGAACTATTGGGAGCCTGCAATGAATAGAACCGCCACTTAGTAATGATGCACTCAAAAAGAAATTCCATATAAAAATATATGTAATGTAGTTCTGGTTTTCCTTTTTACGAACATTTTATTTTTTTCCTGAAAATTCCTTCCAAGAAGGGACATTTTAAAGTTAAAAATTGGCCTTTTTAATATTTTTGGGTTACACCCTACCAAATGTACAATACACAAACATGCGTGTGCTTGAGAATATAAATGCGGGCTAAGTCACCTTTTCTTTGGTTTACATTTTCTTTAAGATAACTAATACGCGTGAGCAACGCTAGAAATAGTGATTAAATTGAAAATTATATATAAATAAATAAATACTTACAAAATAGACAAAAAGCAATCTATTCCTTGGTAAATATAATTTTGAAAACGCGCTACCGCGTGATCTAATTCAAACAGCGACAAAACTTTATAAGAATAGTAAAAACCAATTAACCGATTAAAAAATATAGTAATTAAAAATAGTTGCAAAATATTATTACAACGCAATGGATAAAAATAGATGCTAAGGAATTGGATAAAAAAGTGTTTCTATAGATAACCGTTTTTTTAATTTTCTGCTATTAATAAACTTATTTGTAATGGTTGCGAAGGAGAATTAATTCATAAAATGCATTTAAATTGATAAATTATGTTGATTTCTACCAAACTATCCAGATACTTGGTGCTTCGAGAATAAGCACTAAGCAAGTTTTGGGAACAATTGTACTTTTCAGTTTTGTGGAGACGTTATATTCCACCCAAATTTGAGTTTGCAATTGTCGCCAGATAAAGCAATGGTTTTATGTGCAAATTCATATTTTGTGAGCGGATGTCGACAACAATGTGCTTATGGACTCAGATGTCCCGTTAGGCAGCAAACTTAACGAAAAAATGTTTATTTAAAATATAATACCCTTTTCAATGGTAAAATATGACAGAAGGATTGGAAACATTTTATTATGTACCAGTTTCGTCATAACACCTTGATGAAAAGCAATATGGTAAATTCCTAAAAATACATATACAAAAACATATTGCATTAAATTAGAAAAAGAGAGGATATTATTTCAAACATAAAAGAACATTTCCTAAAAAATAGGACGCCTGACAACCCTAGACGGTACCGGGTCCAAATCTTCAAAGCCTAGATTTGGACGGGGTACCGTCTAGGGTATATACATGCATATACACATGTTCAGAGATAATTCGTCTAGGCAAATCATTACTTTAGCGCCCCCTCCCAAAAAAAATTTTTTTAGGGGATGTAGGGGATGTTACTCTGATCCCAAAACGTTTTTTTTTGCCTGGAAAAATCCCCTTAAGGGTTTAAGGGGGTTTTTAGGGTAAAATCGACCTTTTTTAAATGATTTTTGGTGGGGGGTTTGATTTGATACATTTTTTGAACCTAAATTTAAGTGTTCCATGAAGACATCCTTAATTTAATTTCGGCACGATATTTTAATGAATGTTTTGAAATCCTATGAGGGTTTTTGGCAAATAACTGGTGGGATTGTTAGAAAACTTTATTTTAACATCCAATGCCCAAACGCATCGTCTTCGTTTGCTTCAGGTATCGAATCGTGCGCTTTACTTCTATCCAAACTCTTGACGTTGGTTTTTCCACCTTTTGTGATAAAATACCGACGGCCGCTGCTATCTCGGGTTTGGTGTTTATTGCAATGTACAGCAAACAACCAATGGTCGCACGATATATATCGTTTGTGAGCATCAGCTCCTCGCACGGGTACGTTCGATATGTAAGGCTTAGTGGTTTCGCTTGACTTTTTGCATCATCAAGTCCGAATTTACTCACCGCGTTTTCGATGTACTTCTGTTGATCGAGCTTGTATTTCCCGTCCTTCTTTTCGATGCGAATCCCAAGATAGTGATGAACCGGACCGATATCCTGAATTTCGAAATGTTCCTTGATGGTGTTTAGGAGCCGCTTCATTAGATATGTTGCGCATCTGGCGACCAAAATATCGTCCACATATACAAGTACGTACATCATTTCGCCAGCCTGTTCGTATACGTACAAACACTCGTCAGTGTCACTCTGCACTAGATTTCTGCCTATAAGCACATCATGAAGCGTATAGATCCATACTCTGGCTGATTGTTTCAAGCCGTACAGACTCTTCTTCCCCTTCCCCTCATTTTCCTCGCTGACAAAAACAGGCAGTTGACGCATAAAAATTTCTTCGCGTAACACCCCGTTCAAAAACGCCGTCTTTACGTCAAAATGATGTACGTTCATCCCAAGTCCATCTGCGATTGAGAGCAGCGTCCGTAACGTTGTAACGTATGATGTGCGACTGGTGCAAAAACTTCCTCATAGTCAGTTCCATACTTCTGACTGAAACCTTGCGCGACCAATCTGGCCTTGTACCGCACCGGCTTTCCATCGCTGTCCGTTTTTAGTTTGAAAACCCACTTGCATCCAACGAGATTCTTCCCTACTGGCAGATCGACAATTCGAAAGTTCCCGTATGACGCAGTGATTCCAGTTCGTCTTTCATTGCATCTATCCACTTCTGCTTGTCAGGATAAACAAGTACCTCTTTATACGATACCGGTGCGCTGTTGAGCGCGACGTTAATATCCGGATACCGAGATATTCTCCACCGCGATCGCTGCGTATGGCCTTGACGTTCCGTCCGAATTGCCGATTTGCCATCAGCTGGAAGTAATGTTTCATTCCATGGACCATCGACTGCGTTTGCTTCACAACTTCTAGGTCTCGATGTCCGAGAAACCGATGCCATTCGTGAAAGCATTTCTCACTGGTGTTCACGGCTGCATTTACCTGCTGTATTTGTATGTGCATCTCGTACAAACGTCCGATCAAATCGCCAACCGCTATTTGATTGTGTCCGTTTCGAATCTCGAATGTTGACCCCGAAAAATTCACTAGCAGTCCGCGTTCCGTGAGCTTTTTTACCGAGAACAAATTGGTTCCGATTGAGGGCACAAACAGCACATCCACCATCAGCACCAACGTCACCTTGCCATAGATGCGTTTGAAAAATTCATTTCAATTTTGCCTCGTCCGAGGGCTTTTACCTTCTCGCCATTCGCCACTGTGATTGCCTCCGCATGATGCTCGTCCAGCTCGATGAACAAACTTCGATCACAGCAAATGTGGCATGTCGCACCGGAGTCGAGAAACCATTCACCGGAAGTACTGACGACAAACAAAAGTTGATTGTCGCTGATTTCTTGCTTTACAATATTTGCTTCGTGCTTGTTTCCATTTTGTGATTTTGTATTTATATATTTTCGGCAATCCGCCTTTAGGTGCCCTGGCTTGATGCAGAAAAAACATGTCGCATGCTGCTTGTCAGAAAATGACTTTGACCATTGTGAGTAATCTTCAATGCAGCATCGCCCATTTCGCCATCACGCGCCGTCCGATGCCGATATTCCTCTCACATTATGCTCTTCACCATAATAATGATAAAAAAATAAATGTCGTAGCTTTTTGGCAGCGAATTCAACAGCAATGCACTTGCCAGAAACTCTGCCTTCAACTCTCCCATCGCTGTCAATCGTTGAAATTTCTCGATCATTACGTCGAGGTGTACCTGGATGTTATCGCAAACGGATTTTGTTGCCCGGCGTGTCGTGTTCGTGAACCTCCTTTAACGCATTCCATGCGGCCGTCGCAGTCTGAATACTGCGGATGTGCTTGATTTGATCATCGTAAATTGAGAAACGCATGATCGTTACGCCTCTTGATCACTTGTGTCCCACGCTGCTGCAATCGCTGCAGCATCAGCTCCTGCCACCACTGGTCGAGTTTCACTTATCATTTGCCATAGTCCTTTGTGCTTCAGAATCGCCTCCGAGATCAATTGACATGGTAAAACACAAAACTATAGACTATTCACTATTAAACGAAATTTGGTTTGGTGCTAGTAGCTGGGCCCATAACCTAAATAATTGGAAAAAGCTGCTTTAACGGTTGGAAAGTAATGTTTTATTTTAATTAATAATTCTCATAAAGAAAGGTTTGTATATAAATTTATAGCATACTATGTTTAAAATCATTTATTCGACCTACACCTTTTTAAGCCATTATACATAAAAACGGAAATGTGATGCTTACATTTTTTCTTTACTATAGTAACCCTATAAAATAGCGGATTCTGGAAAGACATTTGACATTT
Organism: Bolitophila cinerea; assembly: GCA_010015015.2. NCBI lineage: Eukaryota > Metazoa > Arthropoda > Insecta > Diptera > Mycetophilidae > Bolitophila > Bolitophila cinerea. The sequence goes on along the minus strand of JAAAKO020005654.1, from coordinate 11,386 downwards.
TAATTTAAATCATTTATTCGAAAGCCATTTTTTGAACTTAAAACAAAAAAGTTTTATATAAACGTCTTTAATCGCAGTGCGGGAGCCTGATCAAGTCGATATTGCAGGACCGTACAAATCAATAACAAACGGACAGTACAAAAACCACTGGAATACAGTTTTTTCCGGACTGTGATTATGGTTGTGAAAAGAGTTTTTTCAACCAAATTATTCAACCTTTATTATGGTTGTGTTGTACTGACATGCAAAAATGGTTTCATCGAACTATTTCTAAATGACATGTTTGTATAATACGCACTTAATCAATAACTCAATTGTCTTTATTTAATAAGAGTATATAAATATACAGTGTACATTGTAAAGAACCAGAATAGACGAAATGTATTGTTTTCGAAGGCGAGTTCCACGATCGATCCAGGGTTGATATCAATTCTAAGAAGGAAGTAGAAGAATGTTTCAATATTATTTGAAATATTTAATAAAATCTGTTTCATCTCTTTCATGCAAATATATGCCCACGAGAAAAAAAGAATCGAAAAACCCTATTGAACGAATTCCTTTAACGAAAACAAAAAAAAATCAAGCACCTGTAATTTTAGCACAATATTAACGTCTAGATTGTATAGAGAATATGCAATAAATAATTCCTAAAATACTTTCAAATATAATTCTATTCCTTTCAAATCGTATTCGAAAAACAACCTTATTCAGGATTCAAGTGTAGAAACGCAATCCTTTTTTGAAGAAGGTGCAGGCTCCAGGTACATAACTGTCGAATCAAATTACATCCGCATGATTCCACTTGATGCTACTACACAACAAAACGAATGGTTTTCTCTCACTCTCTCCCTCCGCTTACTCAAAAAAAAAAACAATTTTATCTTTCACTTCGATGTGTTGTTGCTAATGCTCCGCTCCGCTTCACCCGCACAAAAAAAAACATGGGTGGTCAGCTCTCTGCATTTGCCAAAGCATCAGTACAACATATATGCAATTACGTATTATATTTAAATCTCATTACAAAGTTTTGTTTTGTATTTTCGCACGGCAAATGGATCTAGTCTACAGCTATTCTCTAGTCTACACACGCCACCGTGCACTCAAATCCAATTACATATATTTCGACAAAAAATCCTATTCTTCCTCACACTTATTGTCTGGAATTAGGTATCGCAAAAAGGTATTATAACTAATGGAGTTCGCAGCAACCTGGCGTCGACTCGATATATGTGAAAAGGGTTTTAAGTTTTTAATTATACGTGTTTTACGTTCGAAGCATTTCTAGTGGGTGCCCGCTGGACTTGCAAATGATGACTTGTCGAAAAACTGAAATGACCGTTCCGACGTTCGTTTTTTTTTGCCAATGTCATCATAATATACATTGTATGGCATTGTATGGAAAAGGTAAACAGAACATATATAACAAAAGTAATGCAAGTAATATCCATTTAGTCATTAATTTTTCATTTTCGAGAACGGGTTTAAACATAATTTAGGATTCATTTTTCATTTCTAAATACACATTTGAATCAAGTGTCTATATTCAGAAATTGAAAGAGATATTTGACACAAAAAAATAAAAAGAAATAACAATAAGTTATGAAAATACATTTTTGATCGTTTCTTCGTTTCTTTATTACTTATAGTTATTTCTTCACAACAAAATATTTTCGAAAAATATTACCTACAATTGATTAAAATTGAAACCTCATAAACTATATGTATTTATTGAATGCTAAATGTTTACAAAACAAAATTCTAACAACATAATATTCTTATATTAAATTGACAACTATCATTAGATTAAAAAATTGAGTAAAAAAATACTAAATTCAAGAAAATCGATTATTTTGTATCCAATAAATTAAATAATAAATTTAAGATGTTTTTCCAATAAAATCACTATATTTAAATGGTTTTAAATTAGGGTAAATTTAAAAAACAAATATTAATATATTTTTTTAACGAGAAATGAAACATATTCTTATATACATTTACATATTTTTGTAAAAGTTAAATTTTAGTTGTATAAAATTAAAATTACAAGACGGAATAGTATGCAAAGCTTCTTCTAAAAATAAATTTATAAAACTTTATTAAAAATGAATGTTTGGTAAAAAGTTATTTTTACTGTTTATCAAATGGATCACTTTTCACTTTGTACAAAGTGAAAAAATATAAAATAATTGCAACACAATACATACACACAACACATACCGATAAAATCTTTGTTTTGGAAAATAATACATTAATACTATAAAATAAGACTATGTGTATACACATGACCAGAGCTTAAAATTCAATCATTTATCATTATCTATATAGCCGCATATTAAGTATCCTTTTCTGTGCATACGCTCTAAAAGATAAATCGATTTGCATAATTTCAATAATTTAAAATGAAATATCAAAATTGGCTATTTATCTTCAATCTTTTTTTTTTCCTTTTTTGACTCTATCGCAATTGATTTATCAAATTTAATATAATATTATCGAAAAGATAACTAGTCATTTTATAGTATATCTATTTATCTTTGCAGTATCGCGGCAATCTATTCAAAATATGTTGATTTGTTGAACGTGCATTGTTTCCAGCCCATTTCGGAACCATAATAAAATTAGCTCTCGGTGTCACTCTCAAAGGTTCGGAATATAACCAAAATTAGTAGAAGTCTGTTTGTTGCTCCAGGCACGGGGTGGGGTGTTTAGCTGAATGAGGTTCATTTTTAGGAAGAGAGTCTTAGGAAGCCATGTCAGGCGGATCCCAGCAAAAAAGTATATTTGAGAACTGTTTTGGTAATTCTTAAAAAATATAACGGTTAAATCACGGTTCAGTATTCCAACTAACAAGAAGTAGTGGCTAACGAAAAGTTATTTCTCATAGGTTCTCCTCTCGTGCGAGGAATAAAACCATATAGACCAGCATCTTCCAAAACCTATCAATAGATTAATTGCTCCAATTTCTAAACGTTAATAGAATTAAAAATAAACATTGGCGGAGTGAAATAAATTAGTGGAGTGTGTTTTCCATCGATAGCTCCTTTTCAAGGTGCTAAATATGCTGCTAGTGTTCCTATAAACAATACTGAGTAGCTCTAAAGACAATGCATGTACATTAAATCAAAATATTTTGATAAGTGATAAGTAGCCTATTATCCTTTCGATAATATCAAATTATATTGATAAATCAATTGATAGATTCATGAAAGATAAAGATTGAAGATAAATAGCCTATTTTGATAAATAATTTTAAAATATTGAAAAGAAAAGTATGCAAATCGATTTAACTTTCAGAGCTTATGAACAGAAAAGGATACTCTGTGTTAATTATGCGACGATAAAGAGAAATAAACCACCAAAAATGATCAACCCTCTGAAAAACCACAATAGAATCCCAGCATTACCAAGTCAGCATTTTCTTAAATTGCTTTAAAGATACCCTCTATACATATTCATGTATACTCGGACGGCTCAATTTCCGAAACAGGAAGCTGATATATTAAAAATCTAACCAAAAAAATAAATTCAAACTCAGTAACATGTATTTGACTTAAATAACAAAAGAGTACTTCATATACTTCATAACAATTTTTTAATTTTACTCATTTTTATTATCACGTAAATACACATTAGGTTATTTACGTTTTTATTACTTTTTTAAATATTTATTCTTTACAAATGAACGGATAGAGTGATGTGAAATAGTACTTTATGACTAACCAATTTTTTTATATTTCTTCAGAAAGTTAACCCTTATAAATGATGGATAAAGGATGTGTCAAAATCCGGAGATCGCAAATCATATATTCTAAGGAAGGGTTGGTTTTTAAGACGAATTACACTATATTTCATTTGAATCCCACCAGCCATGTGTCAAAAGCCGGATGGAAATATTTAAGGAGAAAGTTATATATTTTTAGGAAGAGTTCCTCCCTAAGAACCTTGTACGGAGATTTAATTGTGCGGAACCAATCCCGAGTAATCCCATTTCTCGCGAAAAACCCATATAAATCGCTAGTTAAACCTTTCAATATTCATATAACTAATAACAACATTTTAAAGCATGTTATTGTTGTAAATACGTAGAAATAAGTCAAAAAATGTTAAAAACAATAACAATAACACCAACAACAACAACAAAAATTGTGAAAATATTAAAGAGAATAAAAAAACAGATTTTTTCAGATTAGTCATTTTGAAAAGTTTGTACTTAATTTAAAAATTTCACCATGTAAAAGTCCATTTAGTTTATAAGAGTGTAATGTGGGTCTGATCGGAGTGGTCGCTGTTGCTATCATGTGATCTTTTTTTGCTAATAAGTAGTTATAAAGTAGGGTAATAGTCGAAAAATCAGACATTAGGCTTTAAAATGTAATGTTGGCTCAATTATCCAAAACAATGTAAGGATTTGGAAAGTATCGATAATCCAATTGATTCTTAATATTATTCAATTGAGTTAAATTGAATTGAAATTATTCGTTGAGCTCTTATCACACGATCACGATCCTGTAACTTTGCAAAATATTAATCGTTGGACTCTTAAGAAACATATTTTAAATCATAAACTATAAGTCAATCTTGCATCCAGTTATCAAACTTAAGTCTTGAGTCCCAACAAATCTTTTAAAAATTGCGAAATCCGCAAGAAATAATGCTGACGATCATGCTAACAACTCTTCTATAAAAATCGTACCTATAAAATATATTGTTACTACAATCTAAATCGATACATTGAGATAATTAAGAATATGTTGAGAATATCAAGAGTACATTGAGAATATAAAGAATACTACAAATATATAGAGAATATTTTTATTGGTAATGAGAATTTTTAAGAATATTCGTTAATATCTGGAATATAATAAATGTATTCTCAAATATTACCAACTAAGTGGATTTAATTTATGAATTTTGATTAGTTATTGTCAATTAAAATAGAGTTAAGCTAATCACTGTGACCAAGGTAACCCTAAAAACTTAAAACTTCGATTTTAAATTAAAGATATACCAAAGAAAACATTATAAATATTGCAGAAGTACATATTATACAGATTGAATCATTAATTCACCGTCTTTATAGCTAATAATTTTGAAATTACGATTTCTTAGTACTAAAATATTCTAGTATCGAAAGCATACATTTTTTTGGTTTATCTGTCTCGCGTGTTTGTGATATATTATAAAAGTATATATATATACAGTCTAGATAATTGTTTTATTGGTATTTTTGATTATATTATTATTAGAGAACGGATAATTAGTTAAATATCTACTTTATAAATTTTGAAAAGATATCTTCACGAATCAAATTTTCTCATTTCAAAAATACAACATTGGTAATAAAATCAAAGAAAATAATGATTTTTTCTAACTATTTCTGTTTTTATCGACAATTTTTGTATCTTTTTTATTTATTATAACTATTTTTTCATCTATTATAACATTTTTTAATGACAATTTCCATATTATCATTTTTTTTAGTGTTTATTTTTCCGGTCTCTAATTATTATATATATAATAGTATTTTAAGTTGAGATAAATGAGCTTCCCCTCATTCGAATTATATATTAAAAATGTAAGATCAATATCACAGATTACCGTGCGTTTCTTGATCGGTAAAAACAGATCTTCTGCAAGGATTGTAAAAACGATCATATTCTAGCGCATCAGACCTTCCTTAGGTGCTCTAAAAAACGATAAAAAAAAAACTTGCAATCAGTACCATTACTATTACAACGAATCCGACCCAACCATCATAATAAAAATACCTTATAAAATGCACTCTTCCGTCTTCCACCTAATTGGCTGTCAGCTCAGTGCCTTCGCGTGCGCATGCTAAAAATAAAAACCATCTCGCACACGGAAAAAAACATCTTGAAGAAATCCATCTCTGAAACACAATACGCTGCTCAACACACACACACACACACACACGCTCGTGGCACCACACATACTTGACGCATTCTGTATGTAGATTTCATCCGAAAATAAAGAGTCAACTCCACCCATGTGTGTGGAGGAGGCGTCTCCCCCTATCCAATCGGAATATACAGTTCCCATCTCAGATCACATTAGCATTTCATGCCTAAAAATACATACGAGTATACTATACTTGTATAATGTTTTGTTTCGGTTGGGGTTACTGCGGCAAACGAGTATAATAATAAAAAATACGAACATCATAAAAAAGAGTAAAAACAAGAGGGTTGCCAGATATATGCTATAATATATACGTTACTATCTCTATGCGTGTGTTTGTGTATTAGGACATGTAATATATGCGCCCATAGAACATAATATGTATATATAGAGCCAGGGATATTTATAGGACACACACACGACTTAGCACACCCGCCAACGAGCACACCACCACCGCACCCCGCACTCTGCACTCCAGACAGAGTCCTTCCTCATTGCGCATGAGTACCAGAGACAATATTCGGTTGTTTATTTTCATAATGTTCGTTCGAATGGTTTTAGAATATAAAAAAAGAATTATCTTTTTAAATGGCGGAACCGGAATGGCTTACATTATGTATTTTAGTATCTATGCGGATTGGAGCATTATATACATTATACATACATATATAGCTTCCTTACGAGTATGCATATACAAAAACACATGCGTATAATTCTGTAGACGGTTATACTAAATTTTGTCAAGGGATTTAAAACGCTCTCGTGTCTCGTTATTTATGTATGTATAGAAACAGAAAAATCAACGTCAACGGGCGGAACAAAACAAACAGACACACAGATACATAAAAAAACACAACGTTACGATTTCCCGTATGGAAAATAGAAATAGAAAATGCCGGATTCACTGATTTTGCGTAGGGTAGGTACATTTAATATAAAAGTACAATTTATTGACGCGATCGCAATACTTTAACCATCCCCCGTTCCATATTAAAAGGATATGAATTATTGTAATGTGCGTTTGACTTATCGCGTGTGACAACGCTCTCGAGTGGCAGCGTCAGGTTCGGGATGGGGTGCGGAATGGGGTGGGGGTGTGATGTTCGCATGAACGCATTACGCTAGATATTATTGTTTCATGCTCGCGAGATTGCCGTCGAAAGATAATCAATTTATTGTTTTGTCGCCGTATCGCGTCCGGAAAATCATGTGTTTCCGTTACGCGAATAAAAACTTGACAATTGCGTGTTGCGTGCGCGGGTTTCACACGCCCGTTATGCGCGGAACTGCGGTACGGAAAACGGCTTGGCACCGAATCGAGGGTTATGTAGGTTATACATAGATTTATCGTTTTTAGGAATGGTTATCATTTTTGTATGAGGGTTTTGCGTATTCAAAATTGCGAAGAAGTTTTGGATAGACGTATAACATTTCTAGGGTCAAGACAAAATGTAGTCTTTTTTTTGTCTATTTTGCATAGTTGAAAATCCTACAAATATGCAAAATAGACAAAAAAGGTTGGTCTCACTTGATTGTCTTATTTAGCATATATATGCACATTTTTATGTAAAAGCACTTTTTTATATATTTTAGTGAATATTTTCAGGATATTAGCCTGTTTACACTACTTTTTTAATTTCTCCATTTTTTATTTTATTTTTTTATATATTTTCAGTAATAATAAAAAAATGTGATTGGCACATTATGAATATCTTATATTCACCGCTTACATTTGATAATATTAAACGGCTAACAATAAATTCAACATTTTGGTAACAGTTTTTTTTTTGGTGCAATAATTTTTTAACCGTATCATATTAAAAAACATTTTTCTTACCATTTAATAATGGTATAACATAAAATAAGAGCACAATATAATTTTAAAAGGCACTATTTATTTTAGCCAATATAAAACTGCAGAAAATTAAATTATAATATTTGAAGTATACTTAAAATACATTTAAATAATAAATTTCTATAAAAAAAAACTAATATAATTCATTATTTATTTAATTACAAAAACTGTGTGTGTCTCGAAAATATGCATTTTTCAAAACTTTAAACACTATCCCAATTTAAAATTTGCACAACACGTGTTACGATATTTCAAATATATTGCCAGCTTTTAAGTTTCTAGAGTCCAGACGATTTAGCACAAATATTAAAAAAAATAGAGTAGAGCATTTTAATTTGTTAGTACTTATCTAAAAGTTATTTATATAATTTAACTATTTTTTTTTACACATTTAATTTTTTTATAATAATATTATACTTTTTTATTTAAACTGTGCGAAAATAAAAAATGGGAATTGAAAAAAATCTTTCACTATTTTTAGGTGAAAATTGTTAAGAATTTCTGTAATTAATTAGAATACCTATAACTATAACTATAAATTATGACTAGGCACAACGCTTTCGAGTTCTGCACGGTAGATGACAATCCGGACCGCGCAAGTTCGCTCTCATTTTAAAATATAAAAATATTTTTTTTGAATCGACTACGACATTAGGAATTATTGGATTATTGGATCGAATGATATGGACAAAAAGGACGATATCAATACTTTTAGAAATATATTTTTTTATTAAAAACGGATTTTAAAATTATATTTTGTTAGCGTATCGAAGAAATCCGTTTGCTGCGTATTACAAAAAGTGTCCAAGGCACTCGTACTTCATCGACCTAACCTAGCTCCTCAATATCACAAAAAATGAGACAATTTTTATAAGATTGCCCGATTCCCGCGTGCCATCGGCTTTATATAGATTGTACGCTCATTTAAATCGTATTATAAATTGAATCTGTCAAAATCGATGATTAACTGCTTATTCACTGATCTGCTATTAGCTGTGATTAAACCTCTAATCAAAGGTGAAGAAATAGAAATTTTAATCAGGTGATTATCTTCCTCCGATCAACTAATCGAGCTAAAAGCAAATCAGTGATTATCCAAAATTTAATCAGGACTGAAGAAATCGCCCTGTAGAATAAGAACCGTCAAATGTATAACGTAAAAATTCTAAAGTTGAAAGTCAATTTCGAGTGAAGAAAAAGGCCCTTAATGATGCAAAATTTTTGTGACGTCACGTTCTCATTTAAATGATCTTATAGGCCCTAAAACAAATCACTAGAAATTGTGACTCCCCCCACCAGAGGCATTAATTTATTCATACAGTCTTTTATGCAAATTGTTTTTTTTTGTATTGAAAGTTCACAGGATCTTTATAGACCGTGTCGATGTGAACGTATAATGTATAGATTTATCTAATAATTGTCAACCAAACAAACATTACAAAATACACAGACTTAAAGTGATAGATTAATCTCACCTTATTTTTGGATTCGCGTATGTATATATAGTTTTATCGATTCATGCATGAAGGCGCCGGCAGAGACGCGAAAAAGGCTCTCACATATGACTTATGCCCCGCAATTCTGGCATAGCGTATCCTTTGCTCATAATCTCATAATATATGATTAGGGTTTTTGTTCATTTTAACGCGCACAGGTACAAATTTACGATTTAAATCAGCTTACATGTACGTTCATGTATGTGTGTGTGTATACGGTGTGCCGGACGAGCCGGCCGCGGCGGCACGGCGGTAAGACGTTTGTGTAGAAATTAAAAGTCTCAAGTGTGGTATATACATATATATATATATACACATAAATAATACACGCATGAACGTATGTATAGACACCATATACAACACTATACACTATAATACAGTCTGTGTATGGCGTTGAACACATAATGCTTCAGTGTATTTATACACAGTCGCGTTAAGTCAAAGACGAGGTCAGAACACAGGCAAAATTGGTTTTCTTCGTCATTTTAGACATCTTTTAATAAAGCATTTGAAAAAAAGAAGAAAAGAACACGAGATCACGCGCGGGATGGGGAATACAAATTCGATGGGAGAAGGAACGTTTAAAAAATTGGTTTTCAATACGAACTTTTTATGTGTTTTTGATATTATATAGTTACGATATAAATATATATATATATGTGAAACAAGTGGCGAGCCATGGCGCCTTGTTCGGTCTCTTGAAAGAAATCATTTCTCTTAGATGTTTCATTATAATATGGGTAACTAATAGAAACCTAATTACAGCGCGCTCGCGCTTGAAAACGATTTGTGGTCTAATGTCAAGAAAACAATCTATTAAAATTAACATAATTTCATCTATAATCTAAACATATATATACGTCTTCATACCTTTCAATATTTGGGGATTGAAATTGGAAGCGCGGTGTTTACTACGAATTAAAGGTACATTAAAGGAAACCTAACTAATTTATAGAATTTAATTAAATCGCTGCTAACCGCCGGATACTGTCATATACATATTTATAGATATAGATTATGTGCAAAATGTTTTTTTGAATGAGTGAAGAAAATACAAATTGATTATTTCATATAGTATATAATAGTATGATAAATTTTGTAAATATTAAGTGTAATACCTTTTGCTTATTTTCCTGGGGCCCTATCTTATAACCCAAGTTTGATCATAACTCTTCGAAAACTAGTCTTGTTAAAATTAGTATGATGCATAACAAGTTTCTGTATTCGTATTATCAACTATGAATTATTGTTTTTTTGCTTTCAAATCGTTAACAAGTAATATTTTCATGACATAAATTCATTCATATATATAAACAAAAGTTGTGTAAAACAAATATCAATCAACTTTGCTCACAAGAATGTGTTTAACAATTATTGTTACCAACAATCTATTTTTTGTTATCGTATAACATAAGTTTGTTAGTAATAATAGTTACACATTTGGCATGATGTAACACAAGTATGTGTATATTTTAGCATACTTGTGAGCAAAGTTGTTAATTTCAAACGACACGATTTTTCGCCATTTGATTTTCCCAAGTTTTGTTTTTAGCTGTCAAACAATTTTTTGTTGGTTTTTGTTCGCGTTTTTGTTAGTTATTTTAAATATTTTTGTTTTCTAGAGAACATGTAAGTACATAATTATTTTTTAAATAAATAAAATAAATTTATGTAATTAAAATTACTTTTATTATATACAAATAGGGCGTTAAATAAGAAAACGACAAAAACGGCACAATTTGAAATTCTTGTGGAGTAGTTGGAGAAGTTTCCGGATCTTTCTAGAGACTATTTTGCATTGCCAGATCCTAGGCAAAGGTCTAAACAATTTTGGGAAAACATCGCTGCAGATATTAATCGGTCAGGCCCACCAGTAAAAAACTCCAATAGCTTAGAAACAGGTAAAACGATAATCAAAAAAAACAAACGGGAGGTGGTCCATACAAGGAAGTGTATATATCACAATAGGAAGAGAGAACTATAAGTATACTCAACTAGAGAAGCTGTATCGGGAAGTTCAAATGTTCGTACATTTGGAACAATACCGAAAACTTGTAAAAATGATGATAATACGGAATCCGATGTAATATTTGAAGCTGAGCTGGAGGATTTTCCG
>JAAAKO020005643.1:0-19967 GCA_010015015.2 Bolitophila cinerea | reverse complement strand
TATAAAAATATGTATAATCTAATATATTGTAATGCTGTGCACGTTTTATAAGTAGTATCTTGTTTTAATTGCTTTTTTGATTAGAATTGCGGTGTTTCAGGATTTAATACTTTTTGAATTGATCATAATAAAACACATAAATATACAGAATGCTATTTATAACAATCTATATGAAAACCAATGCTTAATTTTTACCCGAAACCATTGATCATATAATATACCGTAAAATTTGTTAAATATTACCTGTGTTAAGTTAATTTTTCATTTCAAAAATGAACTTTTCCCTCGAGTTGATTTACAAATTAAATCTAATTTAATTTTTGTTTTGTTAAAAGAAACACAAATAAACATCTATAATACTTCTTTTAATTAATAAAAAAATATTGGAAAGGGTTGTTTATTTTTGTATGGAAAATTAAACTTGGGTTAAATTTTTATATGTTAAAAACACACGTAATGATAGCTTAATGTGGTGATTAACATTGATTTGATTTTCTTACGTTATATTATTGGCAAAATACAATGGGATACAAAAAAAAACAAAACAAGCGAAAAACTCAATTAAAAAAAGGCAAAAAACAAGCAAATACAAGCATAAAACGAGCCAAAAACAAACAAAAATCAACCTAAATACAAGAAAAAATCCGAAAACAAACAGTTTTTGGAGACCCAGGTGGTGCTACCTGGCAATTTTTCATCACGTTCACGTTTTATTAAATCTCAAATCTCAAATCAAGCTTAAAGGAGATATTATAGATAGTGATAGTCTTGGTCCAGGTGGAGGCGTGACCCTACGATAAGGACTTCTAACATCCTATGTGCCGTTTTAATGGTTTTTATTATACAAAACCAGTCGCTCAAATCTATTTAGTCGCCTTACGGACGACACCTTTCTCACTCTCTGACCCCATACAATGGGTTCGTAGGAAACGAGGTGTCTAATTATAACTAAGTACCAGAGGTTCACTTTTGGGGATGGCCTCAAGACTTACCGAAAGCTTTTCGAAATTGACAAAAATCGTTGGTAGCTTTGATAAGTTTGTATAGGTTTTTCATGAAAAGTTTGCTGTCAAGCATTATTTAACTCTCAAATCCTCTTAACTGAATTTTGACCATAATTAATGGTAATAAGAATGGTTTCAGTATTTTCGGGGTAAACAGAGATATCCAATCCTTCGCACCATTTTGAAATAATGTTTAAAGCGTTCTGCAGGGAGATCACACAGAACTCACGCATAATTCCCTGAGAGCATAACCGTATTTTTGACGGCATAAGTAGGGAAAATAAATCATACCCAGGGCTGCCAGATATACAGGAAAACCTGGAGATTTCCAGGTTTTTAATAGTTTGACCAGGTCTTTAGGATTTATTTTATTTCTTCACGATTTGTTTTAAATATTGGAAGTGAAATAAACAAAAAATTATCATTGCTAAACATATTATCAAGGTATTTAAATTGGCATCAAAATCGCTTTCTCATGAGAAGTGTCGCAAATCGGCCAAAAACAAAAAAAAAACATTAAATTGAAAAATATACAATTTTTATTTCTAGCATTATATTTATTTTTTATTTTCAGTTATTATTAGGAAAACGAAAAAAATAAGAGAGGAATGTCCGAAACACAAAAGTGTCTCATACTCATTGCTTGTATTATATACTAAACATATTATAGTTTTAACATAACTATAAATTAATGCATATCTCTATACTTTTATTGTATGTTATTTTTGTAAATAGTTGTCTAGTTATGACAAATCGATTTTTTTTGAAAAAAAAAATCTTTCTGGGACACCCTTTACGATAAATATTGCAATTATTTTTACACTGTGTCGTAGCTTGTTCCTTGGTAATACATGTAAACTTCTAACCGTTTTCCTCGTAAAAATCGGTTGTCGGAAAGTAGTTTAGGAACAATTTTGTGCGTAAACCAAAAATTAATTACTATGTACTAAAAATAAATCTGATTTACAAAAAGGGCATTTGGGATAGCTATAAGCAAATTTTCATAAATAAGTTTTTGCTCCGGAAAAAACTGTCGTAATTAAATAAAAAAAGGGATGCAAAAAATATTCTTTCTTTAATTTTCTTTTTTAGGCGCGGTATAAGTCTTCTCATATTAGCTAAACCTTAAACCTGTTTTGTATTTACTATAAAAAATGTACTCGAAATGTTACTCAAAATAAAATACTTTATATTATATAATTAAATGTAAATATTATCATGAAAAATATTATTTCTCTCTTTGTGGAATAATCTTTTAATATCTATGGAAGAACGAGGTCATACTAATTAAATAATTGTCTTGGTGGTTATCTAGTTAGACGTAATGCTCATTTAAAAACCAGGGCATTATAATGTACATTACGTAAACATTTTTCCAGATATCCAGATATATTATAGAGATGCTTTTGATAAGCCTAAGCTGTTCAGCAAAACACAAAACATAAAAAACGTCTTCTTCAAGAGACTTAAACTATTCAAACTTATTAAAATATTCAAGTGAGGAAGCAATTTTAAATATTTCAATACTAAATAATATTTATAAATTTGAAATTTGTAACTATATATTTTCTAAATAAACTAAAGTTTTAAGTAATTAAAAAAGTTAATATTACACATATATTTTCAGACAACACAGAAAACAAACATTCGTACAATTTAAATCGCGTCTGCTGTGCAATATTTGTGATTAAATGTTCAAAATTCTATTTAAAATTATGATTTATTGAGTAAAATGGTCATAAATAAATGGAAAATGCGGTAAGGCGAGCATAAAATTCGTGATTTATTCGGGATACACTGAGTCAGCACTGGCCCTTTATCTATTCTATATATGTATGTTTTTGTCTGTGTATAATATAGTGATTTTCATCAGCGCAGTGTTTTTTCGAGGGAAAAATGCTTTTTATGTAAATATAGTAATAAAATAACTAAAGTCATTAGTTTTTAATAAATAAATCTTAGCAGTACTAAATATTTATTTTAGAAATTTTTGAAATATTTTTTTTTTACCATTTACATTTTAGTTTTAATTAAAATCATATGATGTATATTGTATGTACTTACTCCTTGCTTTTAATTATCATTACATTTATTATTATTATTACAAAAAATACATCCCAGACAAGAATTGTCGTTTTCTGGATATCATAAAAACTATTCGTATTCCAATTAGGAATAATTATAATTAGCCAACAAAAAAAAAATCAAATTATATTCAAAAACTGAGCCTAGAGTATCATGATTCAGAAAAAAATAAACATTGTATTGTACTTTAACACTTACGGGTATATAATATTTTATATTGAACTTTACAATCATACCAAGAGAAAGGCGTTTTGGCGAATGGCAATTGAGATTCGAAAATAATTATCTTTCATTTTCAAAATATAACAAATTGCAAAAAAAACATATTTTTTATAACATTCTTTGTCAGTTGTCATTGAAAATTATCAAGAATTGTTTTCTCGATTTCTCGACTTCTCAATCATAATATATAATTTATATAATATTTTTTTATCATTAAAAACTGTGCAAATTACATTAAAAAAAACTTTATTTTTCAATTGTATTTCAGATCACATGCAGTCACTGTGCAAAAATCACTTTTTGCAACAGCTCTACCGAAAAATAGATGGCGCTGTACTAGGTTCACAAAATGAGCGTAACTTAGATTGCATAATAACATTTCAAACGCACTCGATTCTTCAGCGTTTCATGTTGCGTTTCGATATGCTGCAGTTAGACTGCAATGATCATCTGTATATCTATGATGGTGCGCATGCAGTTGGAAGCCACAAGGTATGTACTCTAGATTTTTAAACAGATACGAAAAGTGTTTTTTTTTATTTGTTAATGTCATGTTAAGGTGCCCTAAGAAGTGTTTGTGCTTTTTATAGCAGAGTTTAGTTATAATATAGGAAGACGCGACGATGCGTCATTCATAATTGCCGCTCGAAGATATCATTGCCGATTTCTTCAACTTGATTAACCATGTCATAGATTGCGTGCATAAAATAAATGATATTATTAAAAACACCGTCGATTGCTTTAATATCGGTCACATAAAAAAATATTTTTCTTGTTTCGTCGTTGTAAAATGTTCATAAACGGTCGATCGCTAAACCCGCAATGATATATATACTAAATGGTTTGCCCAATGCTGGATTGGGATAATTTTTTTTAAATTAATCATTCATTCGAATGTTTCTTTTTTGCTTTAAGCAAAAAATTGTATTTAAACTTTAACACCCCTTCCCTGGAAGGGGAAGTTTGTACGCCGCGATCTGAAAACTGAATCGTACTAAGGAATTATTTTCTTAAATATTGAGTACAATTTATTTTTCACTGCCCCTAAAATGTACATTTAATGAATTCGGGCACAATTCTCTATATGTATTTTGATGGACATTCCAAGACGACGATTTGGTTCCCACTGGTATTTGGTCAACCTTAAAACTAATCAAAACCATTATCTTAAACCACACATCCATAGAAGTAATATTATCTAGAATTACTAGGACTATCTATGTGTTATTGATTAAGCCAACATGTTTACACTTTACACAAAGCGCACCGTTTATATTCTGCATTATCGATCCAAAAAGCGTACATAGCAGATTAGGGTAGAGCAATTGTTTGAAAAATATTTGCATTTTTTTTTTGTAGTATATATAATATATATTATATAATTAATATAAATATTTATGTATTGTATGTTATTACTATTTTATAAAGAAATAATTAAAGAAGTGTTGATTATGAATAACTAAAGTAATATTCAAAAAGAAGTTGGTCAGAAGGGTGCTTTGGACGATTTTTTTTAAATGCACCAAGTCATTTCCTTTAATTTTTGAACTTTTTTACACAAATTATGTCTGTTTTTTCTTTTTTTAAATCATAGGTATTTTAAATACTTTTCATTTGATATCAAACATTGGGTCCGTATAACGAGTGCGATAGAAAAATGCGAGATAGGATTTAGCGCGAAACTGAAATGCTTGCTTTAAAGATTTCTAAAGGATAATGAAATAATTTTATTATTTAGAAAAGCTGATAGCGCAAGAGTTGGGGTTCATTGTCAATGTCAATGTCAATCCAGTAAAAATAATGACGGATGCGATTCGCATCCTTAAAGGAGCTGTTGAAGCATTTACAGACAACATGATCAAAGCTTATTGTAAAAACCCAGAGATATCTCGAAAACTCCGGATGAACAAATTGGCCCTAAAAAGGTGGAGATTTTCTTTAGTTAAACTTAGTTTAAACAACGTCCTTCCAAAAATAATTTTAGAATGGGCTATTTTTATTTAAGTTAGTTAGAAAGAAGGCGTGCGACGCGTTTTGGACTCATGGGGTTACTTTCTCTCAACTTGTCTCACTGTCGCTAAATTTAACATTTACTTGTCCGATCGGCTTGGTATCCAAATAAAGTGTGATACCAATTGTTGAGGTCTCAATTGTCAGGCATCTGTAAAAACTATGACATGTACTCAATTTATAAGTATTTTTTTTGTAAAGCACTTACTGGGTTCGCGCTGAAAACCAAACTAAAATTCTACGACGGAATGTTCAGCAGAAAATTTTGTCGCAATTGTCTCGCTTACTGAGTGCTGAGTTTGCCCTGAATTTTTGTTTTCAAGTGGTACTGAGTTCACGCGGAAATAAGCTGAAAAAATCTTCAGTTTCAAAACGAGTTTTTAGTAACTCCAAATCAGTCAGTCCTTGGTTTTCGTTCTCAGACCTGATAAAATCAAAATAAAACAGACAAAAATGGATTTGGTGTTACTATATTTTGTTTGAATTGGTCAGGCATCACTGCCTTTTTTTGTAACTGTATTTATGACCTAAAAGCGTAGTCATTTAATTTTTTAATGGCTAATTTTAATTTACACACATTTATTTCATCAGATTTGATGATCTTTCAGATATCCGCTCTAGTCAATATTTTTTGTTTTGATTATAACTACAGGATACGAATCCTTCAAAACATATACGAAACTTAATTTATGTTTTAGACCAACCTTATTAAAATCTGTAGCTGATTTCAACTACATTGTCTGTACCAACAAAACTATCACACTTTTGACGCAAGATATCACGGTTTCATTAAATTATCTCAATTTATTACAGTTCGTTAAACAAGTATCATCACTGCCTTTATTTCATTTTTTTCCGTTTGCCGTTTTATGTGCTTGGGACAGTAATCTTTTTTGGAATACTCCCAATTGTCTTCTAAAATACTAATATATAACATCTCTGGTTTTTTATCAAATTCATTGGGAGACAATTCAAATTTAAAATACATACAAAATTAGGGTTTGCTATTATGAAACTTATTCCAACAAACTGGTGGTCGTTATATATTTATATATACATATATATATATATAGTTTATATAAACTTAAACTGCATTTATATATAAACTATAAATTATGCAGACGTATATGTATATGTATTTATATGTACTTTTATACTATGCAGAATAGCCCAATCACATAATGATATAATCAAGGCTTCCCATTAATTAGACGCAGTGTATATACTTATACTTAAACAGTACGTGAACAATTATATGTATGTATATATCTGCATAATGAAATTCAGCAGTAGATAGGACTACGTAATATATTATGTACATATTTATATATATAAGATGTGTAGTTTTCTAAATAGTACATAACTATATAATATATATATATATATATTTATGTGAAAATCGTCGAACGAACTTTAGGTTGATTTCGCCTCAAAGTTTTGCAATCGACCGAAACTTCTGCATTGATTTGAATTGCTTTGTTCTCTCGTGGTTTTGGGTGAAGTATTATTTCCGTATTTTTCTCTTCCTTATATGTACAGTACATTCTACTTTGTTGTATACAAGTACATACATTAGATATACTTACATAAATATATAGAAAAAAAGACACATAATGATTCGAGCTACAAAAGTACATGCATTTTACTTTACACGAGTATATAACGGATTCGCGAGATGTAAAGTCATACAGGTAAATGCAGTTCACATATGTAATAGAAGTAACCATTGTAGAAATGTGTCTGTATATATATATATATATATTATATATGTTGTATCTACACCTCCATAACGAGGACTGACATCCAGGGTATCACGCCAACTGGTTCGCTGCCAGTTCGAATGGAAATTTTGTTTTAGATATGTTGGCAGCTCAAAGATTATTTTATTTATATAATGTTCTGACTGAAATATGGGTTTGCTTTGGCCATTGAATAAAATATATAAAATTAGAGATTCACCTTCAATTTTGTATTTAAAGGACTTGCAAAATTTTTGTCTCTAGGCACCCACAAATCTTTAAGTGAAAAACATCAATCACACATTCTGTATTGTTCTGCATTTGAAATATGGATTGATGGAATATTTCTCGATTATACCATTATACGATTTATAACTTTTTTTAAATTATTATATAATAGTCACTCAGGGTTGGTATCAAATGAATGGTTGATTTTCATTCCTGGATTTTGTATTACGGGATATTGATTTCCGTGATTTAGTATGGCTCATATAAAAGCTACTAAAAAAAATAATATTTAAAACTAATAGATTTTGTTTTCTAGTCTTTCATTTGTATTTTGTTAGTATTATGCTTGTTTTTTTTTAGCAAAGCAAGCAATAAGTTATTTAGAAATAGTATTCTATTAGCGCGCTTCTCGGCGTTTTTGATATTATTTTAATAAAACAACAAATTCTATTCATTGGTACAAAATATAATGTTCAAAAATTATTTTGTTGCCCCATTCAATTTAAATTGAGAAATTCTTTCGCGACACAATTCATGAAAATAAGAACATATAATTATGTTAAATGCTACTAAAAATAATAATATTTAAACCAAATTTAAATGGGAATGAAACCCTAAGGAAGTATTGGATCAATAGTACAATTGTATTCCTAACAAAATTTTAAATTCTGGTTTAATTAAATAACGGGAATTATTTAAAATTTATTAAATTAAACACAACTCGTATATATTATATATAAAGCCAAAAAAATGTCCCAAAATAAATTGTAATGTCAAATTAAAACTTCTCGCATCAGATTTTATTATACAATACATTTGTTAATATATACAATACATATTGTGCAATATATTTAAAAAAAATCTACATCTACAGATTTTCGAAAATATTTACTCTGGCATGTAGAGTTTTTTAAATTTTTAATATTCAATATTAAACGGGAAGTATTTATGATCTTTGGATTCCAAAAAACTAATAACTCGTTCTCCAGTATTGAAGTTATCCATAAGTTTAATTTCATTCTCGGTCAGTTTAAAGTCGTAAACATTAATGTTTTCTTCGATTCTGCTTTTTGTAATCGACTTAGGAATTGGAATAGCACCAATTTCAATCTAGATTTATTTAAAAAAAAAACAATCAAATTAATTGTGTATTTATTTTGTAATTAATACTTTACCAAATATCTGAAGACAACCTGTGCCGGAGATTTACTGTATTTATCAGCTAAAGATTTAAGTTCAGGACTGTACAAAAACTGGGGCAGCCTCTTTTCTGGTAAAGGTCTTCCCAAAGGACAATACGCTGTAACTATAATATTACGGTCCTTGCAAAACTTCAGCAATTTCTTCTGATTAATTTGAGGTGACATTTCTATCTAAAAAAAATAGGAAAAATATATATTTTAATTATTATTATCAGGCTGTTAAAGTATGTGCTCACCTGGTTATTAACCGGTTTTATCTTGCAAACGCCCAACAATCTGTCAATCTGTTCACTGTTAAAATTAGAGATGCCAATACTACGGACTAGCCCTAGTTCAACCAGTTTTTCCATTTCTTTCCATGTATCTAAGTAATCGATATTTCTAAAAACAAACATAACGAAATTAAATTTTAACAATTTTATATATATATATAACCAAAACATACGTATGCTCATGCGTTCCATCCACATTTTTAGGCCAAAATTCAAATGGATTCCTTTCGACAAAACCCGTCGGATAATGCATTAGGTACAGGTCAATGTATCCCAAACCAAGATTTTCATTGCTTATGCGGCATGCTTGTTCTACCTTTTCTGGATCGTGACTAGTATTCCAAAGCTATGTATAGTAAACACATAACGTATATTTAATTTATTTATATAGTATGTTAGATTATTTATATACCTTTGTCACAATAAATATTTCATTTCGTTGAACGACACCCTCCTCGATTTTCTCTCTTATAGCCTGACCAACTTCCACTTCATTACCATACAAAAACGCAGTATCAAAGTGACGATAGCCAGCGTCAATTGCATGTTTAGTAGCAAGACCGACTTCTCCAAAAGACTACAAAAAAATAAAGAATATTTCATTTTTGATTAGCGATTACTTTTATTATGGACTGTACTTGATATATACAAATACAATATACAATACAACACATAATGTGTAAACGTAATATTATTTGAAACTGATAAGACGATACGCATAAACTTAACATTGATACTATGAGAGTCGGTTAAATCTTATTTAAATTATATGATAAACAAACTAAAAATTAAATATAATAACATAGTAATTTTACCTCAAATGTGCCAAGACCAAATCCTGGCATTATGAGCCCATTGTTCATTTTAATAGCTGGTACTTTAGACATTTTGCAAGAACTGATCGGACAATTTGACGTGCTCTCACTAAATAAGCTACATATACATTTATATACACATACATAGCAATAACTCTAATTGCGTAGATAAGAGAGTATTATTGAGGAGAAAACACACACACACACACACTTGTATTCTGAAGTAGTATTCTCGTTTCTTATATTAATTTCAGTTAAATGTTTTATGTTGATGTATAAATATTATTTAAACATATTTGAAAACGAAAATTAAATTATGATGCATTCCACGTGAAATCGCATATAGTTGTATTAAGACCGGAAGTGAGGTTTTATTTATTTGGTTTTTGTTATTTTAATAGAAACTTTTTACTTTTTGAGATATTGGCCAATTCAGAACTAACATATCGATTTATTTTAAAATTTGCAATTCTCTAGAGAAAAAATTTCATAAAAAATGTTTTTTTTTTAAACGGCAGTTAAAAATTAAAAAGTAAATTAAAAGAAATGCATTTTCTTTTTTTATTTTTAAGGCCATTTAAAAAAAATATAGTTCAATAAAATATTCTTGTAGTTTGATATTTGTAAAAAGTTTTTGTAAAAATACTTTTAATTTTTTTACGGCCATTTAAGAAATTTATGTACTTATTTTTTGAACAAATTTGCAGCTAAACAAAATAGAACACTATTTTAATTTTTTGCAGGATGTTTATGATATGATAAGTTCAAAATTTTATTTTATTTTTTAAATATACATTTTTTGCATTACTTTTTAATTTTAACGGCTATTTAAAAAAAAAAATTTTTTTTATTATTTTCTTAAGAAAGTTTTGTCTTTTTTCTATAGAATTTAAAATTTTGATAGTTCTCAGTATAATTTTTCTAAACCTACGTAAGGCATAATTTTGAACGTGAATGTATTTTGAATGCATTTTACTATACATATTACGTAAAAATATAACTTACCATAATTTACTTATCTTCTCAAATATGTTTTAGTATATATATTATATTTTACCTAAATAAATATCAACGGAATTTTATTTAATGTGAAGAATGATGACGATGACTATACTATATAGAAAATTGATAGATTTTTCGTTGATTCACAATACATATTTTAATAGAAACTTAAATACTCAGGTTAAATAACATATATCTCAGGTGTCTTCCATCCAATCTTAATTTCACAAGAATAAAATAGGAAATATTTAAAATATTATTCTCGTTTCCTGTAAATAAACAGAGATATTTGTATTTTTTTCTGTATTTCATAATTTACTTAATGTTTTATATTCCATATTGCAATATCTACGGTTTAATCTATTTTTATATATTCAATTTTTAAATATCTGACCCAAACTGGCCTTTAACGAATTGATGGGTATGGGTACGTCTAATGTACATGCTAATAATAATAATAAATACAAAAATTAATTAGCCGACTAATACGACATATTATTTCCCTCTTGCCAATTATTTACTATTATTTTATTTATAATTAAAAGTACTTTATGTAGGATTAAATATAGTACTATAGGCTATTATCGATTGCAGTTTAAATCGAAAAATATGTGTTAGTATTTTTAGCCGTAAAATCAGAATTTGCAATAAAAAAGGGGTTTCATATTTAAAATATTATAGTTACCCTCTGTTGCCCCTATTAGGAGGGGAAAGGGGTGTATTTTAGCACAAATGAATTTCCTCCGGGGAATAGTTTAATTTTAATAATGGACATTTGTTCCGTAAAGTTTCAGGTTAAAAAATCGTCCTGTAGAAGAAATGGTTCATTTCGTGTCTATATATAAAAGTCTATGATTAGGCCTACAGACTGGGAGATTAGGAGACAAGTTGCTTTCTATTTCAACAAATTGATTAATATAACTACATATTAGACTACTCGATGAGGAAGAAAAAAGGAGAAAAAAAGCCTTAGAGAAATGTAGAAGTAATAATACTATCTCCAACGAATCAACAGAGTCAGATTAAAGAAAGAATGAAGAAAAAGTATTTGTTATATAGATTGTTACATGTTTTCTTAGATTGTATAGAGCCAGCAGAAAAGTGTGGTACAGAGGATATTAAATAGTTGTTGAAGTCAGATTTGGTGAAAGGTGGATTAAATATGTTTTTATATAACAAAAAAAAATTGTTAGATTATTCCACAGAGTTTTAGTGGGAAAGTTTGTTGAAAACCGTGCCGCATAAAAACAAGACTTTGCATTTTGAATTATTTTGTTAACACGATTTTTTAAGATAAAGTGACTTCATTTCGAAACCCTTTTTGACAAATATTGTTTAACAGTAGCCCTCAGTATAACTGTATTACACCATGGTCATTGAATACTACATTTTCGTTTAACATATTTTAGGAGTGCAAGTTTTTAAAAAAAGTATGTCATTATTAAGCTGTTTGACTATAACATTAACACCAGGAGTAAAAAAGATTGGTGTCTAATTCATTAAGTTAGCATCAACAATTAGATCTTCACGAATTCAAATTCTATTCTATCTATATATCCTTTTTCTTTGGTACAGCCGACTTAATATAATTACATATATAGATTGATTCTTGGAAATATACGTCTTTTAGATAAAGAAACGATCGCACGCATGTCTCAATTTGGACTCATATATTTATAAGTTAGCATAATACTACATCATGACGTGAGAGCCCTGTATCAATTTGCTACATTTTGGTGTTAAATTAGAAAGTATTTAATCTATAACGTAATTTCTTGAACATCTGGTGCTCCCAGAAGAATTTTGTTTGAAGGGTGTAATATTTCAACATGAAGATAATTACTGTTGTGATCATTGTTAAGGGCACGTGAAATAACAACTATTTTTGCTCAAAAAAATATGTTTATATTCAGCGATACTCCATTAATTTTACGGTCCAGTCTAATTATTTGGTAGCCTAATATTTCTATTGTTTTGTTAGTTATCTGTCTTTTGAACCAACATTCAAAATATGTTCTTATTTCATTAATTTAGGGAACATACTTTCAACCTTTAGATTACATATATTTATTGCATATGGCATAGGGATTAATAAATATAAAGTTATAGGGAACAAACAAAGAAACTATCAATAGTTGTTCGGATTTCTAAAAAAATGGAATTGTAAAGTTGTCTAATGTTTACCTATCCAAAAAACAAGTATAAGATTATGTTTGTTTTAAAAGTTACTTTACCTAAATTATCTATAAATATTCATAACTGTTTTAACTGTCAAGTTGCAACTTTCATCTTTTAATAATAAAAAAAATCATCTGAATGACCAACTATCAAACTATTCTTAAACTGTATCTCCTTCATCATCCGAATTCTTCTTTTATAGCATTTTTACTATAATTAAATGAATATAAAAGGTAAAACCAAACAAACATAACTAAACAAAGAACAGAAATTAGCTATTTTATAGGCCGTTGAGCACATTCTAAACATCAAGTATATGTTAATATTTTAAATATATGTATTTTTTACTTAATTTAACATAACTAACTTTGATGCATTAAACAAATCGAAATCATTTTTATGTCCTGAGAATAAGTCTAATAAATATTTTATATTTCTTGAAATTCTGTTTGATAAAATAGTTTATACATCCCAGATTTTATACTTATATTTAATCTAAAGTGCAGCACTGTGGATATTTAAAAAAATACAATTTTAGCCTACTCATTTAAAACCCTACGCTACAGTTACTAATCTATAATACCAATATTTTCTCAACTAATTTTCTATTAATTTTCAGTCGGATTTATCATGCCGAAACACAAAACAGTCCGTTGGTGCAATTTTCACTCGTACCAATTTTGTTACGCTAAAATACGTTACTGACGGATGGGGCACGGATACAAATGGATTTAAATTGGTCATAACTGCTGTCAAGGATCCTAGTGAGTACATAACACACACTCTCTCACACACATACACACACATACACACACATACACAATCACTAACATACGAGCAAATTGACAAAATTTAGTTCTTAATTAATATGCGAATGGACGAAATTCCCGGTTGGCCTATGCTATGCGTCGCTTAGCGTTTCCGAGCTTTTCATTTAGAATTTCTAGTATTCATGCATTATGCTTTTCTGTACCGCAGTTGGTTTTTGTGTATGTAATTCTAATTACATTATTTGAAAATATACATTTGTCTATACTCTATAGTTTAGTCTGTGTATAATTAATCA
The DNA here is from genome assembly GCA_010015015.2 of Bolitophila cinerea. Lineage (NCBI taxonomy): Eukaryota > Metazoa > Arthropoda > Insecta > Diptera > Mycetophilidae > Bolitophila > Bolitophila cinerea. Next base: position 6,144 of record JAAAKO020005643.1, on the reverse strand, counting down.
CATTTCAAATACTTTATTTATATCAACTTGATATATATACTATACTTATATAATACATGTTTAATTAACTTATACTCGCTGTTATAAGTTTAAACGGCAAACACGGAACTAAGAAATGTACATGTCTAATTCATAATTGTTAGTTGATGTTCTTTCCGGAAGTACATCTATTATATACGTAAACGTAACATATATATATATATATATATATACTTAAACCTTGTTTGTATTACAAGAATAACATAATTCGTTGTACTAGTATAATACAAATGTTTAAAACTGTTTATTTCAGAACATGCCTGCAAGGATTTCAGATGTAATTCTAGGGAGTTTTGCATTAATTCGGATCTTGTATGTGATGGTGTGAACCACTGTGGAGATGGATCCGATGAAGTAACCAGTACTCTTTGCAAAAGTAAAACATCCATATTATTTAAATGTAATTTAATTGAATTAAAAATATTTTTTGTAATATTACAGATTCAGACACCAACACTTTGCTAGGACTGGAACTAACTTGGTTCGTTTTGGTAGCCGTTAGTAGTTTATTAGTAATTTGTGCGTGTATTGTCGGCTTATCAATATGCCTATGTAGAAGAAGCTCACCCAACAATAATGCAATGCAATGTAAGTAATTTTGCACCCTCAATAATAATACCAATATTATTTATAAATTACAGATCACGACATATTTTAATAATAACATTTTTTTAATAAATATAAAGCAGTTCATCAAACCATCGAATCGAACGGTTCATCAAAGCATCTGCATGGTACTTTACCACGCGAAACAACACTGCCCATGTCGGGAAACTGGCTTCACCCTGCGGGACCATCAGGGTACCTCCGCATAATACGCAAATTAATGATGGTCACAGTCCTTCTCATTTAGTGCCCGGTAAAATAAGACAACTTGGTCCAGATCTGTCACAGACAACCACCCAAAAAGATGAATGGTTTGTCTAGGATTGGACAGACTTCTTGCATAATTACCAGCAATACAAAAGTAATTAATTAAATTATTAAACAATAATAACATTAATCATTTTAATTTTTGGTTTCTAAATAGGATTGACGAAATGACCATCACCGCGCAGGGTGATAGAGAGGAGCCTTTGTATCCAGGTTCCTCGAATTGTATATACAGACTAAATTAAATATCGTTTCAATAAAATTGATAATTGTAATGTTTACAATAATTCGGTAATATTGCTCTGAATTTTTCTGTAAAACGAATTCGACCAAATATGTTTTTAGTAAAAGTCAGTTAGTTTATATATGTTTAAGACATAGGCTTATTTATATATATATACAAATTTATGTAAACTGATATTCAAAATACATAGACAATTAATATGAAACATATGCTTTCAAAATCAATTAAGACATGTCTTTTATGTCAATTATGCCAATCATTTTCTATAAAAAAAACTATTAAGACCGATTAGGAAAAGCACATTTGAATGAACTCGTATATTGTTTATAAAATAATACAAGTATAAATACAGACACATGAAATCAATCAGAACTTATAATATACATACAATAAAATATACATAGATTCAAAGTGCGAATACCAAAAAAAAACATCATTTTCAGTTGAATCCCAGATAACAATAATACGTATCAATAAATATATCATATTCAATTTATTCACTTTGCAATTTGAAAAATATATCTTCAAAAATTGCGTCTTACTATTTTTTTTAGGTTTAATGTTATTTTTATATCTATGGAACTCAGCCATATCTTTTAAAACAACTTAAATGTTATTATGTATTTATAATATCAGTCAATTTAATTGTAACATAAAAATATATTAGTTGTACATTAGTCATATAAATTATTCTATATTATGCACTGTCGAAATCGAAGCCGAAGTAAGCCAGAAACGAATTGAGAATCATCAAACACTTTGGAGAAGCATTTATAATATATATTTACATAAATATATAAATATAATAAACACAACTAAAACAATATCGTTAAAAGACCTGTAAATTAAAGTAACTTTGGACAAATTAAATATGAACTATAAGTGTAGTTTTAACACGGCCCTTACTAAAGCATGTTATTTCAAATGTGCTTGCACAACACTAATACAATTATTCTATTTATATACATGTATTTACTAACTTTATATATATATACATATATACATATATATATATATATATGTGAATATCGTTATAAACGTTATATTACACACAAATACTAAAAAAACATTTTATTTTACACATAAGAAATCAATAAATTGTGCGTTTTTTGTCTGTTTTGAAGAGATATGTTGAATTTTGAAAAACTTTTTTTTTATTTCAAGATAGCTTTTACTTTTAACGTATTTTAATAAGTATTACTTTTCTGATAAAATATATTATGCCATCTCTTTTGTCCATTATGAAAAATTATTCTCAATGTAGTTTATGCTTTTTTGTTTAAAATGTCCTGTACAATATTTAAACGCACTCAGCACAATGTAATACCTAAGAACAAGTTTGACAATACTTTAACTATGTAAAATAACATTTTTGTAATCTTTTGAATTATGTAATTAAATGTTTTTTTTACTATACTATAGATTCTTCCAAACCATTTATACTGCCATTATACTGATAACAAAAAATATATACAAAATACGTATTTGACTCAGAAACTAAAAAAAAACACACACACACACAAACAAACAAATACACATCAGATACGCCTTTTTCTTTGTTTATTTCGGTTTATTAAGATTACTTATGTTATTTTTTAAAACATGTAAAAGCGGTCAAACAGAACAAGTACAAGCTGAACCACTCCTATTTCCAATAAATTACCATTAACATTTATGTTTTATCAACTATACAATAATTCTTATTACTCAGCTATACTATATATATATTATTATATTGTTTGATATATTTTAATTGGAGTAAAATAGTATAACATTTTATGCTTTCTTTAACATAACATTTCTTCCACATAATTTTATTGTATGTTAGTTTAAATGTAAATGTAACTTAAATGAATATTATTGTTAGTCAACATTTCAAATAAAACAAAACAAAAATCATTCAACAATTAAAACATAAACAGACTGAAACTAAGCAAACAAATACACAATACATAATTATACATTAAAATACCTATACATACAACATATACATACTAAGCATAAAATACTCTTATACACAAACCTACTCGAAAATCATATATCGTATGAGATTATATTATGTAATATGAGTATACCAATACATAATCCACAAAATAATTATATATATATATATAAACAAAATATTAGATAAATTATAGAAAAATTTCAGAATTCAAATGTAATTTAATGTGGATACAGTCAAATTTTTAAGTAATGTGTATGAATTTGCCATAAAATAGCATTTCCATGTTTTTTTTTAAATTTATTTATAAATTTCTGTTTTAATTAGTGACACATTTAGAAAGCATTACAAAAATAGTGAAATTGTACGATGTTCATTTAAAATAGATATAAACAGTACTTTATAAATACCGCTCTAATTTAAAAATAAAACTGAGTATAATAACGATAGAAACGATAGAAAAAAATGATTAAAAAACAAACTCACATAAGAAATGGAAAAGGTATATTAACAAAACTAAAAAAAAGATTTTAGAAACAATTAAATATATTTGGTAGCTAATTTTGTTTTAACAAAGCCATTTATAGAAAATCATTATAATGATACAAATAAATATTTTGCTTTTCTCGCAATAAAAAAAAACTATGAATTATTATAATATAAAACAATTACACTTTTTTATGTATAAAATTGTATGAATTAAATAAAACAAAAGAAATCATACATGTAGAACAATCAATTTGATGATGTATTATTCGGTGTGTACCACGTTTGTCGTTTCCATAGCAAAAAGGCATAAATTTAATATCGAATTGCTTCATCCATTCACAATTTTTTTCCAGATTTAGATTACATTTTACAAACTTAAAGAAATGAGGAAATCGATGGCAGAAATAGTTTTGGAGGAAATTCGAAAATAGGAAACATGGTGCTAAGAATATGAAAAGTATAATGAAAGGGTCACAACTCACTTTCACAGTGTTGAATAAATGGTTTTTTAATTACGCTTTAAATAAAGAGTATTTTAAAATGTAACTAACATGCCAAGAAGGTTGCTACATTTTGTTTTGACGTTTTGGCCCATAAGGAGGCTCAATTCTCACATGACGATGTCGATCGAGACAAACCTGACTTTGACGATGCTTTTGCTGACTTCACCACTGATGGTTACTTTGACAATGCTTTTGCTGATATGACAACGGACGGCGCCAAGGATGGTGATACTGACGTTGCTTTTGCAGAAATTATTCTTGACACAGTGGACAATACATCCAGGCCATATGTTTTAAATACTAATTTTAATCATTTTTATGTGCTTTATTACCAGAATGTTAGAGGGCTCAGATCGAAGATCAGGGATTTCTTATTTCTACGATGTGATTACACTGACAGAGACATGGCTTGTTCAAGACTTCGTTGTGTATAGGAGTGATAGGTCAGTGTCAAATAACACTAGAGAAAGGAGTGGTGGTGTTTTATTGGCGGTCCGAGACAAAATTAGTATTGAAGGTATATAAGTTCCTGGCACTGAAGGAGTAGAGATTGTATTCGTCCAATTGGTGGTTAACAGTAAGCATATGTATATGTGCTGCTTGTATATATCTCCAGCAGTTGCTGACCTTGTGTATTGTTTGTACATTTGACTTGGTCAAAGCGTCAATGTACAAACAATACACACAGTCTGCAACTCTGGTCATGTTGATATTAAAGATGATGACACTGTGTTAATTGTCGGTAATTTTCTGATTCCTTCAGTGGAATAGATCAATGACGACTCTAACCCTAAATCACCGATCAATAATGTAAAATGGTGTACGAAATTCTACATCTCATAATTCATACTCAGTTATATGAAAATTATTAAAAAAAAAGATTTAACTTTCATTTATACCTGTTAATTGGGGTTTTTTAATTTCAAGTCATTAGCACATTTTTTTTTGTTCTTTTAATTTCTTTTTCATCATATTACTCTATATTTGGTGTATTGTACATTTTCAAAAGCTTCAGCAATAATTTGCAATAAAGCATTGTCTGTATCCAAGTGAAGCATTTATCCCTTAATTATCACCTAGCAATAATAGCAACAAGAAGTAAATATTAGTATCTTTTCCATTTACATTTATGGTTATACCATTAATTGCGATATCAGTTCTTCTTTTAAATAATATAAGCTTTTGTCGTACCCAAGGTTTTTTAAATCTCTTGATTTTACAATGAACGCTACAAAAATATAATCTAAAACTGATAAATATTCTGGCGGTAGTACTGGAAATGAGTATTATATTGGGATGAGGGCATCTTTTAATTTTTCTTTCTTCACCGTGTGAAGTTAGAGGAATATTAACTTCAAAACCGTCCATATATACAAAATTTGGAAGTACAATTTGGCCTCTATCAAGATAACCTTTTAATTTTTTGGTCCAAATTTAACAATTTCTAAAATCTGCACATCTTTTTTTCAAATTTTCCAAGTATTGCAAGCATTTTTAAAGAACTTCAGGTAATTCAAAAAATGTTTTGAATTGAAATTTGATTGGTCAAATTGTACCCGTTGGATTTTTATAAGATAAGGAAGGATTTTTTATATTATAACTTTACTTTCCTGATTTAAATTAAATTAATTCAAATACATGTTTTTCTAAAAGTTTTTTTTGAAATAAGTTTCAGTACTTACTTCTTGAAAGGGATTTAAGCATAAATCAATTAAATACAAAACATGTTTTTATCAATTAAAATATGCTGAGTAATAGTTTTTTTTTAATGTGCTTGATTTAGTTTATGTGTTTTTAGTAATTTCTTGTATAATCTCAGTGACCTCCTTTCTATTGAGCAAACAACTTACAAACTCTAATGTCAAATTTTCAAGGATATTTATTTAAACTATTTGCGTTATCTATAAAAGGCGAGTAATCTATATTTGGTGTGAATTCATTTTCCTTTGTATATACATTGATAGTTTGTAAAACATGTTTGTTTTTTAAATGTCTATTAAATGAGTTATAAGGATATGTAAATTGCATAATCAATTTTATTCAATTTATTCAAA